>JARJDZ010004402.1:0-15916 GCA_030264555.1 Aleochara sp. GC000083 | reverse complement strand
AGCGAAGTGTCCACCGCTGCCCGAAGGTCTTCCGTCATACAATGGCGACTCTGGCCATACTCGCAAATTCTGCCAAAATAAAAATAGTAAGACATGTGTTCACATATTGAATACATGAGAATAAATTGTTTACGAAATACCTTAATAATTGGAGCGAAGTGTCCAACGCTGTCCGAAAGTCTTCCGTCATACAATGGCAACTCTGGTCATACTCGCAAAATTCTGCCAACATAAAAATAGTAAGACATGTATGTGTTCACATATTGAATGTACAAGAATAAATTGCTTACAAAATACCTTAATAATTGGACCGCAGTGTCCACCAATTTTTGACGTCCTATCGATATCCGAAATCAGAATTTCAAAATTAGAATTTTTTAATTTTCAAAATTTTGACTTTTACCGCCATTTTGACCTTGTGCTGAAGTGATAACAAAAAATGAAGGTCACTTTATACATGAAACTTGATAGACCTCTATACGAATCTGTTTTCAGATTTTCAAAATTCTGAGTTCCATGTCCAACGGACAGACAAACAAACCACGGACATATCGATTTCATAACGAACTAAAGTTCGTTGAAAATGATAAGACATGTGTTCACATATTGAATAAATGTGAATAAATTGTTTACAAAATACCTTAATAATTGGAGCGAAGTGTCCACCGCTGCCCGAAGAGCCACCGTCTTACAATGGCGACTCTGGCCATATTCGAAGATGCTGCAAAGATAAAAATGATAAGACGTGTTCATATATTGAATATATGAGAATAAATTGTTTACAAAATACCTTAATAATTGAAGCGAAGCGTCCACCGCTGCCCGAAAGTCCTCCGTCATACAATGGCGACTCTGGCCATACTCGCAAATTCTGGAAAAATAAAAATAGTAAGACATGTGTTCACATATTGAATATACTAGCGTAAAATGTTGATAAAACACCTGAATAATTGCAGCGAAATGTCTAACGTTGCCCAAAGTTCCCCCAATATACAATAGGGATTCCATTCCAGCCATCATAGGTCGGAGATTCTGCAAAAATAAAATTAATAAGACATGTGTTCACATATTGAATGTACATGATTAAAGTGATCAAAAAATACCTCAATAATGGCAGCGAAATATTCAACGCTGCCGAAAGTTCCTCCAATATACAATGGCGACTCCAACCATTCTCGCAGGTTCTGCAAAAATAAAAATAATAAGACATGAGTTCACTTATTGAACATATGTTTAATAACATTAACAACATTAAAATGTTGACAAAATACCTTAATAATTGCAGAAAAATGTCCAACGCTAAATCATCTATATGGTTCCTTTATAACTAAGAAATGGATTTGACTGTTATGACAAAACTGACCTGTTGGTTCAGCTACTTTTCCTCTGTAGTATATTACCATGATGCTTTCGTTCGGAGCGCGTTGGCCCGTTTGGCATTTTACCTGTTGTGGCAAATTGCCTAGAACCTGGGTGATTGCATCCAAACATTCCAACATGTAATAAAAACTCCAGGAAAAATATGATTATTTAAAACTTTAAGAACCTAGAGCTGTTTCACAACCATGGGTCAACAGCTTCCAAGAGCCTTGAGCTGTTCCGCAGATCATTGAGAGACTAATTTTAAACATTCCAACATGTGATAAAATCCTGCAGCTGTTCCATACATTGGGTGACTGCATCCAAATATTTCAACATTTGATAAATTCCACAGGAAAACACTGATTATTTAAAGGTTTAAGAACCTACAACTGTTAGATACATCACAGGCCAACTGCTCCCCCAAACCTGCACATCATTGGGCAACTGCATCCAAACATTCCAATGTGTAATAAAGTAAACCACAATGATTGCAATTTCTGTAACTAATAAAAATAATGAGGCATTGTTTACATATTAAGTATACAGGAAATAATTTTTATTTAATACCTTAAGTACCTGCAGCTATTACACACTTTGAGAGACTGGTTTCAAACATTCCAACATGTGATCAAATCAAGTGCTCACTCAACACATTTAAGTATTATACAATCCCATTAGCATCCACAAGAACAAACATGGTTTGGTTTCAATCCATCCATGGCTACTTCCTCCAACATGTATCAGACTCAAAATGCTTCAAGGTTCTGTAACATGAGAGGTTTGTTCACCTATTACTTTCATGGAAATGAATTGATCGCTTACTGCTATGAGAATATGTAGCATGCACCTTTGAGTGATGGTTTCAAAATATGCACCACTATATCAATGTCCTCAAACGTGTAGGGCAGACACAACAATAAATAATTTTATAATAACACCATATTATGAGATATTTGTTCATTACATTTGATTCAAGCATAAACTGTTAATCGAACATTGTAACCTGAAAAAAAAATGGCGTGGCTTCAACATGTCAACTCGATAAACTACGGTCGTACCCCGTTCTAACCAAGCCGGAAATAAAGTAGTACTTTACTCCCGCGGTTTGTAACTTGGCTAAGCGGGATCATAAAACCAAGCTTCGTCGGACCGACTATATATGACGGGAGTAAAGTATGATTTTATTCCCGCCACTGTTCGATTCTGCTCCAAGCACGAACATAACCAAGAAAATAATCAAGGCACAGATTGGTAAAAAAAAAACATGAAAGAAACTGAAGAAATAAATTATATAAAATTATAATAGATGGGAAAACCAAGTAAGAAAGAAGAGATACAACAGAAGAAGGTACAACACCACATGTATATTAATGCTGCACTTCACTAATAATTTATACAATACTATTTAAAGCTGCTGCAGAATCATATTACATCAATTCAAATGTTTAAACAATAGTTCCATCTATTGTCCATAAATAATGAAATACTCATTCAATAAAAACAATGCACAGCCACCTTAGTCTTCACATACATCATATGGAAACCAATGCAAAATTTCAGTGTATGAGAGTGACGCGGAAATGATTTTGACTACGCTGCGTAAAAACTCGCATGGTGTGCGATGGCTCCGTGGAGTGTAGTTATCGATCTACAATGAAGAGAAGGGCCTACTTACCTTTCAGTAGTTGCTTTATACATGTTTGTCCTCCTTTCTTCAGCTTGTAGAAATGCTTCCATTTCATCCAATTTAAAGAATTTATCATCTACAACTGAAGGTTTAAATTTCTTCATGAGTGGCTGTTCTTGCTCCCCTTGTTCATTGTCTGTTAAGTCATCAGAATGAAGACCATCACTATCTTCTTCAAGATTCAATGGTTCATTATTTTCTTCTTCATTTTCACTGCTACTTTCAGCTGAGTGTATTTCTCTAGGAATAACCTCTTTGTTATTCTCAGGTCCTACTTGAACTTCATGAAATATCAATCAATCCTTGGCAACAACTAGTTTGCTGACCTTAATAACTGCATGTGCAAGAAATGCATCATTTTGGAGTTCTACCTGTTGCCAGATTTGTTCAACATTCATATTGCTAGTTATTAATTTTCCTAATGAATTGGACTTAAAAGTTTGTGTTTCCTGTTCCTTTGTTAAGTCATAGTTCTTTTTGAGAAACAATTCTATCTTCCGCTCTAAGTTTGCATCATTGCTATGAAATACACAAAAAAATTAGATTTATTGTTATAGATTTAGGTTAAGCACATACCTTATAAATAGTTCAGGGTTATTTATAAAATCCTGGAAATTATCCAGAGCACTGTCCAGAAAATTCATCTTTTAAAATACAACGATTGTTATTACAAGAGAAAACAACAACAATAAAGTAACGTGACATTTTTGAGGTTATGAACACAAAGTAGAAAATGCTGTTTCGTGGAGTTTCGTGCTGTTCTAACTGAGGGCGCCATGATCACCATATATATTTTAATAATCTAAGTCGAGTACAACAAGTTTAAATAAGTTAACTTTATCGAAAACTGAAATTACCTGAAGCACCTGGGTATCGTACATATATAACATAAATATTGTAAATTTTAAATACACTCCATGTTACTCTTTGCATAATAAAATGGTGGCGCTACTGTTAAACTATCTGTTTCAATTACGATAGATGCGATAAATTTATATTTTCCGGAAATAAATTTTACCAAATAATTTACTTTACAATAATGTTTATTAAATAAAGGGTACATTTTTAATCGATCATCATCTAAAAAATGCCTCAACAGCTGATAGGTGCTTGCAAAAGTAAATAATAACCGGCATTGTATTTAGGTTGAGTTCAAATCCTTAAAAATAAGGAATTAAATCGTATGCATATTGTTTTATCGCACGTTACGGTTCATATAATTCTTGATATTTAAGTATCGCATACTGTAGCTCTAAAAAACATTGATTATGACCGGGGCAACGCTACGATTGGTGCAATTTAGATCACTTCTACTTCTTACTGAACTTCCAAGGTCTAGTTTCTGCTTTCTCCTTCACAGTTCTCTTTATCCAATAACACGTAGCATATCTACGGCCCAGTTTCATACATCAATAACTGACTCCCAGAAATCAAAAGAAAATCGAAAAATGGTAAATATAATTAACCAACCTATATTCATATAATTACAAGTGTAATTCTAGGCTGCTAAGTTAACACCAGAAGAGCGTAAAGAGAAGATAGATCCACTCCTTCAAGTTGGTTGGTCAATGGTGAATAATAGAGATGCAATTTACAAAGAATATCTATTTAAAGACTTTAACCAGGTAATTTCCAAATTTACAATAATGAATTTACCATAAAGATGATATTTTTGTAGGCATTTGGCTTCATGACTCGCACTGCTCTTCTTGCTGACAAGATGGATCACCACCCAGAATGGTTTAATGTCTACAATAAAGTACAAGTAACTTTGTCTTCACATGATGTAAATGGTCTTAGTAACAGAGATGTCAGGTTGGCAACATTTATGGAGAAGGCAGCAAAGTCATCTTTGGATTAAGATGTTTCTGAAAACACTTGTTTTTTTATTTGTTTTAAATGAAGGCAGACCAAAATAATCTCTTCAAATTGTTGTCAAAATGTAATATTTTATTTTAAATAATGAAATAAATTGATTATTTCAAAAGATGAATGAATGATGATGATTAATTTCTTAAATCAAATAACAACTTATTGTTTCTGTAATTTTGCAGTTTTGCAGATTTTTAACAATCTGTATTTTTGTCATAAAATGTTGCTTGAAATTATTTTGCCGCTAACCCATGTTAATCAGTATTTAAGTATACATAGAAAAAGCGCATATACATATAATATTTACATACATAGTTTTAAAAATCATAATTTATCTGTTGCCTTAAATACTATGTCAGTGCGTTTAGACAGTTAATCCATGTTGTTAATAACTTTTTCCGTTGGGAAATCCATAAAATTGACCCGTTTGTAAACGGAATTTAGCAGTGTTTTTAATTCTTGTGCGTGTTCGTAATCACGTGTTTCACAAACGACTTTCACCTGAAACAAAATATTAAGAACTATTTTTTTTTTTTTTCATAAATAATCTTTTACCTCCACACTAAATACATCACATGTAACCCAGGCGCGTTCATGGAGGACATCCTTGATTGAAACGCCAATGGAGCTTATCAACTTGCATAATTCAGCAATACCTCCAGGACGATCACTGACCGTGACCGTTAATTTGAGCAATCTGCCCTCTGCAGCTAATCCACGTTCAAGGCATCGTCCCAAAACTGTTGTGTCGATGTTACCACCGCAAAGATTCAACACAACGCTATAGAAAAACATATTAGTATGGCATCTATTAGAAATAGAACTTGTTTTACCGTTTCCCTTTCAGTTCATTCAACTTGCCCTCCAAAATGGCGGCGAATCCTGCTGCACCAGCGCCCTCAACGACGCACTTTTCCATCTCAACCAGGCGAAGAATCGCCAATGCAATGAACTCTTCTCGCACAGTAACAATTTTGTCGATTAGCGGCCTGGCTGTCTTGAACGCATTGTAACCAACCATGGGTACTGCAAGACCATCAGCAAGAGTCGACTCAATCGGGACGTAAGTAGGAGCACCCATTTCCACCGCTTTGGAAAAGCTTGCACAACGTTCAGACTCAACGCCCTTAAATCATAAGGAACTTAAGTATTTGAACAATGTCGTTGCAGTGTACTTACAATTATTTGAATTTGAGGATGTAGCGTTTTAAGGGCAAGTGCAACACCGGCAATGAGACCAGCTCCACCAATAGGCACAACAACAGCATCTATATTTTCCACCTGATCTGCAATTTCCAGCCCAATTGTACCCTGACCGGCCATAATATGTGGATGATCATATCTACAAATTAAAGAGCAGTCAGAATTTTATCTTTGAACATCAAACAACTATTGAAACACTTGATTACCCATTGATGTAAGTGTAATCATGTTGTCTGGCCAGCTTCATGGCAATCTTCTTCGACTCTACCATATCCTTTCCTTGGACAACAACTGTAGCTCCATATTGACGACATTTCTGGATCTTCATGATCGGTGCAACAATGGGCATCACCACAGTGACTGGAACTCCGAGTTTGTATCCATGATAACTGATAGCTTGTGCATGATTTCCCAGAGATGCAGAGATGACTCCTTTGCGCCGTTTTTCTGCACTTAACATCAACAACGTGTAACGTGCTCCTCGCTCCTTGAAGCTGCAAAAATTCGGAAATTATCATCTGAAATTCGCTTGTCATTGAATAGTTTTGAGGATTTACGACGTCCATCGATCCTGAACACATACAACCAGACAAACATCCTTGATGTTCCTAATTATTGCGATAACTTTTGCATGTTTTGATCACTCATTTCATATCACTCCGAAACCATGCAATCATCAATAAACTTTGTATTTGTTTATTGAACCGTAGTGAAATCATTTTACTACGTCTCGTTGCACGAATAATTGTGCAGCATATTTGTTCGTCAGCGAATTTAATTATAGCCTTGCAAAAATGAAAACAAAAATTTGGAAACGTGTATGTTATTCATTGATAACGATAAGTGAAGATATTTTGGGATGGTTTTGTGGCTGTATTTACCTTCCAGTGTATTGAAGGAACTCTTTTTTGAGGAATATTTCCATTCCGGTTATTTCCGAGAGATGTGATTTCTAAAAAAGTGTAAACAATTATAAACAAATGTTGAGGCTTCATAAGTAAGTCACTATAGATAAGACAATTGCTTACAATACAGGGTGTCAACACAACTCCGGATTTGATCTTGAAAGCGGCTGATGTAATGTCTTCAAATTGAATGACCTGAGGTTCTTCCGGATTACAGAATGGGTCAATGTAAGCTGTGTCTTTCATTTCTTCTTCTTGTTCCTAAAAACCGTTACATGTTGGTCAATTATTTAGTGTATGATAACATTTAGAAATTACTCTATTTATGAGATGTCATGACCAAAAATAAATGAGCCAAACTTGGACAAAGAATTTAATGCAGAATGCTTTTATCTGATATTCATATTTGATTGCCATATGTGGAGCAAGAATGAGTAAAAAATGAGTGCAACTTATGGTTCACTCTTAGAAACAAGTTGATCAAACTTCTTACCTCGTGCTCGTCTGAAGAATAAGTATTACGTTCCATGATGGTTTTGCAAACTTCCTCGTGCTTTCGATATCAAATCTGTGGTTCGCTTAACGAGTGGAAAAATGTGTCTCGAAGCTTGCTGCTGTTTGAATACTGAACGATATTTGCCAGTAGCAATTCGATGTAAGTGCGGTCTTCAACTGACCGCCACGAACGCATGGAAGCAATCAAAGTGCGCACTGATAGAGAGGCTTGAAGCGTCTGCCTGCTTGCTAGTGGTCGATCTAATCACTTTGCATCGACCACCAATCGATGTATTTGTAAACGCTAGTAATTACATGGAAGCAGGCAGACAGAATCTGTGTCACTTGTTTAGATCCTCTGCGTTTTTGGCCGATGACTAGTGATCGAGCGACCTTTGACCACCCCTTGCTGACTGCTATCATCTGCAAATGCCTGCAGTGTAATGATGACTATAATTTATATACGAGCCGGAAACTGAATTTTAACGATCCCCCATCTTTAAGTCCAGCTGATGGTAAGAAGGCGGATTATCTTTTTAAATGAGGTGATTAACTATATAGATGTGAAATGGAATATGCATAATTACGTATTGGTTGCAGAATTTTGAGGTTCGAAGGTATTCTATGAAAAATTTGTTTCTCAGGAAATGATTTGAATATATCTGATTGTGAATAAAATTAGCAATCATATCCACCCTCTTTACTTCTGCCACTTTTCAGAATTTTCGGTATATTTTACATATTCTCTAAAGTCTGGTTGCACAAAAATTTAATACATGATTAATCAATGATTAATCTTTGATTTTCTTGTTTTGGATTTTTAATTGATGATCATACATTAATGCATTTAAAAGCATGTAAGAATAACTCACAATAGAGATATGGTTTTTTATAAATCACCGTTTATTTAATTATGCAATGCGAAAGACTGATATTTGCTTACTTTATTTGCAGTAAATATCATCAAAAATGTTTAAATCATGTAATATGTGTGATTTCCTTAAGAATTAGAAACAATTGAATTGATTGTTGGTAAAATAAAAACTTGAAATCAAGCTACTTGTAATGATAACGAAATAATATCCGCATTTTTTTCCATGTAATAAATCAATAATAAATTTCATTACTACTTTAAATCTATAACAATTCAGCAACCTCTTAAAGCTTACATTTCTATGAAAATTTGATAATTTTTTTAGAATATAATGCAAATACAAGAAATCAGTCTCCTTCCGAATGGTATAATAAAATCACTTTTTTGATATTCTTTTGTTTTTTTTTTGAACAAATATAAATCTGTAAAGAAGAATTTCTGAAAAATTGCCTGAATTAGGTTTTTTAGAAAAATTGGTGTGATTTGATTGTCATCTTGTCTATTGTGAAAATTTATAAAAAATTTTGAGGAAACATATATGTATATGTCCACATGCGGAATTTCTCGGCGTGTTTATCACACAAACACTACAAATAACAAAACTTGTTTAACTTTATGTTAATTACTAAACATAGTAAATATTAGGATCACTTTTATGTACTTTATGTATTTATTTATTTTATTCGAGATGTACATACATTAATATGAAACTATACATATAACATCGCAAACGGAATGTCTGAAACAAAGTATAACAATTGATAAATAATATAGTAAATTGTTACATTTATGCGATAAGTTTCACCTGGGTTTTATTGTAATTTTTCATAAAATGAAAGATTTTAAAACCAAATCTCAAAGTGCGATTTTCATATATTTGGATTTGGTAATCGGAAGTCAATCAAAATGTGACCAAACTTAATGGTATTGATATGAAACAGGTAAAGAAAATTGACTTCGTTTTAATTTTTATCAATTTTTAAATACTAATTTATTATACAAACGATCCCAATTTCAACTGACTTTCAGAATATTACGAAGATGGAAAAAGTGTAAATACAATTTTAGTTCAGAATATAGATTCTGCAAGTAGATTTTTAAAATCATATGTGGTTGTTGATGTACATGTATTTATTTAAATGTATTAAAGTATATATTTGAAAATACTGAAATTTTAAACGTAGAAAATTTATATCTGAATACTTTCATTAACTCACATTGAATTTAATTATAAATACATTTTCAATGAAGTATTTTTATCTTCTTATTGGTAGTTTATTTAAAATTAAACTATTAAATATTTAATTACTAAACCATAGATTAATAGGAACATATTATTTATTCAACTATCTTGTAGCTCTCGGGAGAGGAAAATTTATGTCGTACATGCTATTTTACATTGTTATAGGTTGGTGTAATAGAATTCATACATAAAATTATAGTTTGCTATTGCGAAACCGGATACTTAAAAATATTTTATTCGAATTTAGCATATGACTCAATATAAGAAATGAAATTTGTTATAACGATGTAATTGTGTGTTTATTGAATCATCCGTAAATTTTTATAATCAGTAAATTAATAACAGTTACAATAATCCTTAAGTAGTCAAATGAATAAACTACTGATAATAATACCAGATTTAAATTGAAGATTTATCACACTTCGACCTTAAAAGTTCAAGTAGTTTTGGAAAAGTTGGAAAATTTTAATTGAAAGAAATATTAAGTTAATATGCAATTATTCTTATTATAGTTATTTTTTCATGAAACATTGAGGATTTTCAAAGACGTATCTACATTTAGAGGAATAATTTAATAACCAAACAAAATTTTGATTTTGAAGATCTTGAGTGAAATTTGATTTAAAATTTAGTTAATCTTTGTACTCAATGCTTTACAAGGTTGTGTTGAATTATTTTCAGTTTTAGGGTCCAATCAGAGGCGCGTCAATAGACAACAAAGTCATTTGCATAGGGCCTCGGAATTGGACCTATATAGACTTTAATGTGTATCAATAAATATATTTTTCCTAAGAAAAAGAACCTTCCTGTGGACCCAAATGGTTTATTGACGGTGAAGGTTAGTTATTGAGGGTTGTACATGGAATTTCTTGAATGAAAATAAAAAATTGTGTATAAATAAGGGGGTAAATACCACATGTGGGTTTTAGGATAGGGGCCTCAAATTTTATTTTTTGTCTAGGACCGCAAATTTTACGATTTGCATATTTACAGTTTTTTTTGCATTTTTAACGGTTTATTTCTGGTTTTAATTGATCTTATCAATCTTATCAAATATTATATTTGTGTTGTCACGAAAGAAGAAAATTACTAATTAACAGTTGCGCGCTGGATAAGCGCGTTTGTGCAATGCATAGTCACAGTTCGCATTCAGCCACGATCGCGGCAGTTGCTTACGTCCTTCTGTCCTTTAATGGTGCATTAGTTTTCGCGAGAATCTCGATAATGGATACAATTTGGATGATTTTGTATGCAGTTCTCGTCGGAATTGCTCTATTATTGACCTTCTGGTGCCATTGCAAAAGTACGTATAATTAAAGTTATTCATTATAAGATAAAAGTACTGTGAATTTTAATAAAGAAATAGCACTTATCTTATATTTTTGTTGATATATTTTTCTTCTCCAAATCCATTTGCCTTCATTCGGGAGTGGATATAATAATTTTGACGGCCAGAAAAGCAATCAAACAACAACGTCAAAATTATTGTATCCACTTCCTGATGAAGGCAAGGCGTTGCCGAAAATCGATTTGGAGAAGAAAAATATAACAACAAAAAATATAAGATAAATTCACAAAAGTACGTATATTCTCATTTAGAGCTTTGATCGCGCCTTATTGGATATTGATAATAATCCGGGTATGTTTTACAGATGACGAATTGGGAAATTATCGCCAGTATTGTAATTTCAACTGCTTTGGAGATAGATCGAACAAAAACCCATCCAACAATGGCGAAATACTAAAGGAAGTGTAGCATCACTATACAGTCGATTTCTGCGCAAGTGGATGAAGAGCACTTGGGACCCTCGATCCAGATGGACTAGGGAATGAAAATGAAATTTTACATAAAAGTATTGTCTCATATTCGAAGATGTGATTGTAATTTTGCACAAATTCAACCAGTACTATTCACTTAATACTTAACAATCAATTCTTATTATGATAAAATATCATCTAATTATAAATAATGTATATTGGGAAAATATAACATTTTCATTTTGAGACATTATATGATTTGATTTATTTGCGATGCGTTTTATCATTCCCATTTCCTGCCGGTATCGCCAATAACCAGTTACTTAATTGCGTGACTAAGAAAAGTATTATCCATGTACACCAAAAATAAATTTACTTCTCATTCTCATTTTTATAGCTATAATTAGAATATAAAAAATATGCGATAAGGAAAACGCGCACGGCTCCGTTCGATTCGATAATGATAAACCATATTATAAGGCTGCCATCAAGATAAAAGCAGAGATATTGTGTATCAAACTTCCGTTCATACGTGTCAGTCGATAAACCAGTCGTCCATCGATTTTCGGACGCATTGCAATCAAATTGTGTAGTTGGCGACAAATAATGGATATGGATACGTTGATAATTGTCATTTTTACGGCCATCTTCTGCGGATTCGTCTTGTACAAGGCAGTCATTTGGTCCGCAAGATGTTACATGTTCAAACGCAATCATAATCGGCGACAGATTCGCTTGAGGAATCTACGAAGAGCAAATGGTGAGTCATAAATAGTAATTAAATACAAACTCATTCCGGGCAACATTATTTTAATGAGGAATGTCCTGCATAACAACACATTTCGAAATCTCCATGATAAGATTATAAATATTGGATCATATGATTTAGAAATACACGCATTGATTTCCAATCTGTTTTTCGTCCTTTTGTATTTGGTATTTGAAATTTAATATAAGTTGTCCATTTTTGGTGGTGTGAACCTTTTTTTTTGGTCTTCACCAACTCTATCACAAATATGTCAATTTTTGATGCTATTCAGTTGAGGGGTGCAATAATTTAATTTCTCTTTAAGGGACCCGCGGGTATAAAAAAGTTGGAAACCACGGCGCTAACGTATTTGTTTGTATGCAGTGAACAACTGTTTAAAAATGCAAATTTGCATTTGTATTTTATACATTTATTTTACAAATGCTTCACACCTGTGCTCTATGATACTTACTTAAGAAATGTCTCAAGTTTACAAGATGAGTCAGACATCGATTGATCTGTGAATGTCGAATGATCGAATCGTCCAGTTGAGTGCTAATACTCGATGTGATCACCGCATTATGGGTGGAAGGTGGTAGGTACACATTTTCGGTACAGAACTGCCTATTATTTATTTATATTTCTTATCCTGTAACTGCTAATATCTTTGCTATAAACTAAACTAATATCACATGTCATACATGAAATCAATTTGGAATTCCTCCATCTTTCGAATGGTGCAATAATATATGTAGGGTGTTCTATTAAAAAAACATAATTTTGGTCTGTATCTTTTTTGTTTGTTGTTCTTCACTTATAGATTAATATCTAAATGTGTGCCAAATTTCATGAAGAAATTCCGATTAATGAAGAAGATAAAGGTTCTGTGATATTAGTTTAGTTTATAGCAAAGATATTAGCAGTTACAGGATAAAAAATATAAATAAATAATAGGCAGTTTTTATTGCTTTTCTCTGAAACAATTGAATAAAGTTGCATAAAACCTTAGGTATTACGTTTGCATGTGACTTAATTTTATTTTTCATCGCACAATTAATATCGTTTTAATTATTTATGAATTAGTATTTTAATTTTTCCCTGATTCAGTAACCATAAGTACTAAAATCTTGAATGAACTTATAACAGAATTCCGCTACACAACTTAAACAAATCCTTTCTAACATCAACGCTTCTGTGAGAAGCTTGATTTTGATGTTTAATTTCAGACCGTTCCATTGTTTTCTGTAAATATCATGATAATAAGCCTGCTTGAAATTGATATTAATTGATAATTTAACTGATAATAGGTTTTCAATATTATTGAAAATATTACATGTGATACATGAAATCGATCCAGAATTTTATCCTGTTTCGAATGGAGTAAAAAATATGGGGTGTTGCATTTAAAAAAACATAAGTTTGGTTCGTATTTTTTTGTGTGTTATTCTTCTGTTTTTCTGATGAAATATTATAAAACTAATATTTATTGGGACTAATATTAAATCATCGTTCCCTCTCCTTGTTGCAGCGCTGAAGCAACGTGATTCATTCAATCCATACACGCGAATAAACGCCACGCGGCCAGCGCGAATTTAGTTTAAGTAGAGCTTTGGTCGAGGTAACATTGACCGTCAATCATAGTTAACAATTAAACACATAATGATTGATATATGGATTTGTGTACTTGTCGTCTTCGCCGCGATCATATTTGGTATTATCCTTTGGCTCGGAACGGTAAAATGTGCTGTATTTTATATGTCGGGGAAATGTTCGCGAAAACGTGGAAATGGATCCGAAGAGGTGAATAAAGTCGTTTTAGAACTGAATAAAATTTTCAATGGTAAGTGCAAACGAAAAACGTCATCGTTTTATTTCCATGGAATTCCATTGGTTTTTGGTGCACCAACCATTTTTAATTTTAGCCACGCACTAATGACGTATAACTATAGATTTTTATTCGCGTGTAACACGTGTTACATCGAACGTGCAAAGAAATTATTTATAGGTGCGGTCCATATCAATTATCATCGAAATATTGCGAAAATCGATGCATCCGGTATGGTCAGTCGCCTGACTTTGTTAGTCGACTTCAATCGAAGGCGTTTGTAAAAACGTATTGTTATCTGTCTGAGTTTGGTGATTCACTCTTTCTCCAAAAACGAAAACGATTCAGCGTTTACGTTGTTCGGGTGTGTCAGAATTAGCATATATTTTAGTTAAATAATAATGCATTTATTTGCAATTAGTGATAATGTGCTTTTCTTACTAGTTTGCACACTCCAGCAGATTTATAATACATACAAATTTTGAATTTTTGACCTTGAAACTTTATCATCTCATCACAAAACCCCACAGAAGTATACATACATTTACAGCCAAATACAGCCAAGGAACTCCAAACGTAAATTTTCCATAAACCAGAGTAAACCAGAGTAAACCACTCCATGACAAATATGAGTGACTCATTATCATTTTGATGTAGTTACAGTTTCACATCTCTCTATTCTGCAAACTAGAAACACTAATTTTAGGAACAAATGAAATGAAACCAATGGCAACCATTGCTGGCTTTGTACCTACACTTGCTGTTTCATATTCGTTTGCTCGTGCAGTCGCCTCAATGCGTGGCTGGGCCCTGGTTAATGATAAAAGTGACAACTCAGAAAAAATAGACTTTATTTCTGTGCTATGTATATTCATCCGCCATGTTGACTTCAATTCTGTCTCAACTATGACTCACGTCAAACGCGCATCCAAGCGGATGATTCTAACGTGGAGGGAGTAATGAGACTTTAGAGCTTCTACTGTGGATTCAAAATGGCGGATGATTATACCTACGTTTATATAGTAAATTCAGAGTAGCTGGTCGCATAGCTTGTAAAACTGTCAAAACCTAGTGAAAGCGAATGAGCAAGCAGAAGATGTCCCCAGTCCAAACCTTATCTCCGGATAGCTTTTGTAATCTACGCTCATTGGTTCTCATCAACTCATAACACGGTAAATGGTAAACATCAATTTTACCTCAGGTACATTTCTACAGAATTTTGGCATTCACTGACCTGCCCTTGCCGCTTCTATTGGTATTTCAATGCTGCCGACCCGGGCAGAGCATTTGATGGTTTTATGGCTTAGGCGACCAGCTACTCTGAATTGATTATACATACACTAGCGGACCCGGCAGACGATGTCCTGCCTACTTTTTGATTTTTTTTTGGATGCTCCGTAACGGTACGAATCGTGTAGAAGTGCATGAAAATAACTAAGGGAGAGCATCGGTACAAATGAATAATTAACAATTATTGTCGAACATTGATGTATCGCATTGACATCAATAGAAAGTTTTAAGTATAAGAACATATCCATTCTCTTTCCGCACCATCAGGGATGTAGAAAGTAAGGCCGTTTTTTGCATTGTAATAATCAATAATAATTGTATCTTAAGTCGGCGAACTTTCCCTGATTGTGAGTCCTCTCTCCACATGCAAACACACGCCCACCTGCTAGCAGAATCATACATTGGGATTCTGATTATTCCATAAATCCTTTAAAGGTCAGTGTAGTAGTTAATGAACACTCATCCCTAGTGATAATTCTGCATTACTTTTGCCATTGCTGATCTTATCGAGATATTGCACATTTGTTGCTCAATGGTTTCCAAATTCAGTTGCAATTCCCTTTAAGATCTCTCAGCTGCCCTGATCTCTAATGCAATCTTGAATAATTGCACCAATTCATTCAAAAGTTGCTGCAGTTGTTTATAATGTTTTGC
>JARJDZ010004401.1:0-12558 GCA_030264555.1 Aleochara sp. GC000083 | reverse complement strand
TATGGTGCGCGCTGAGGTAATTGGATTGAAAATTGATAGAAAGCAAGAGAGCGCAACCTTTTTACAGCCGTTAACGTTGCGATTTTCGGTTCGTTTTTTTCTGCTCTTCGCTTTTTTTTTTCGGCCGCCATTCAACTGCTGCAAAACCGAAGTGGGCAGCGAATGGCGTTGCGGTTTTGTTTGTTTGGGAAGCATTAAAAATGTATCCGGCCGCCATTGATGGGTTATTAAATTTGTTTGTTTGTGCGCGCCGTGGGGCTTTCATTAAAGTCTTATGAAAATGCCCCAGTGAATATGAATGAACGTAAGGAGTTATTTCGTTGTTAATTAGTTAATAAAATTGCATTATATTCCCATGAAATTTCCGCCCTCCAATTTTGGTTGATTTGATTTACTTTTTGGCATCGCGAAAAATCGTTGCAAAAGGATCAATTGATTTGGGTTGCTGCTCAATTGGATTCAATTTATCAGTGACATCTCTGATTTGATCGAAGCATGTGAGCATTGATGGCTTTCATGTTGTATAAGTGGGTAACAAGGATGAAAAGGAACGGTTTTGATGTTGAATGCTATTTTTAAACATGAAAAGTATTTGATCTGCCAGGATAATCAATTCGATTGTAGGATATATTTATTTATAGAGAGAATCCATTTGAAAAATGTCCGAAATATACCGGTTCTAGATCAAGATGCGCGTCTATTGTACCTTTTTGTTTGATGAATAAGATTATTTCTTATATTGAAATTCTCTAATATTAAATATTTGTTTTTAAACAGGAAACAAATCTACAAAGATAATTATAACATTATATTTCCTATTTCTCTGGGATATTTCATAGAAAATTAATTTATTCTTCTACTATTCATGGAATTTCAGGATAAACCACAAATGAAATTTTAATTTTCTACGTCTTCCTGTTGATTCTTCTTTGAATATAGTACCTTAGGAATGATGTGTTGTTATGCCCAGTAATAAAATAACTTATATCGTTTAAAATTAAATTCTTTCACACTTTTCTTCATAAAAACGGTTCTTTTATGACCAGGATAATCCCAAGAAAAGGGAAATCATTTCTTCTGCTTCATAATTCCGTAATTATCCTTTGAAGACATATGAAATATTCCTACATTTAAAATTGAGAAAAGCAATTTAAATTTCTCTGGTCTACAATAACTTTTATCATTTTTTTGGTTTCATAGAAATTCCATTTTAAAAATTTTATCTCCTATTTTAAGGAACCAATATGGCGACTAAAATTATCCTTGAAAACTACCCCATTAAATATTATCATATTTGAAGTAAATTCTTTGAGTTTATTCCCTTTTTCTTGAGTCTCGTATGTTAGCAACTAAAATTCTGTTTTTTTTTCTTATCCTGCGACAGGAAGCGGACCTGGCCATTGCCCCAATGACGATAACATCGGAACGCGAACGCGTCATCGACTTCAGCAAGCCGTTCATGTCGCTTGGCATATCGATCATGATCAAGAAGCCAGTAAAGCAGAAACCAGGAGTCTTCAGCTTCCTGAATCCGCTGTCGCGCGAGATTTGGGTCTGCGTCATCTTCAGCTATATCGGTGTCAGCATCGTCCTCTTCACCGTCTCCAGGTTCTCCCCGTACGAATGGCGTTTGCTGCACATGAGTGGGGAGCATCGGGAGCCTCCAGGACAACATGCACATGGTAATTCTTTGGCGAACGACTTCAGCATGCTGAACTCGCTGTGGTTCGCGTTGGGTGCGTTCATGCAACAAGGATGTGATATTTCACCAAGGTAAGAACTTATTTTTGGAAAAAGGATTAAGGATCTAACCGGAAATAATAAGAATAAGTGGGATTTTAGCCAAAAATTAGTTGTGTTATTTGGATCTACAATTTTTAATACAATTTATCTGATACAAGAAGTGGAAGGATAATTGTCTGGTATTTATATGATAAATGAAGGATAGGATACTTGAAAATTAATTACCATTAATTTTTTTGGTTTTTTATTATATGGTCAAATGATATGAAGATTTAAAATTGTTAATTCAAAAAATTACAAGATAATTTTGATCAGAAAAGAATTGAAGTTATATTTCTCATTTCTCATATGAAATATATCTTGGACTTTGAGGATCCATATCTTTACAAATGATTTCCAAAAGAAGGATCTATTTCAGCTCAAATAAATCTCAAAAAAATCGATCTATCTTAAAGCAATCAAAATTTGCATTGAATCAAACTTCAGAACTTGAAATTGAACTCCTCTTCATTTGAAACTCTTCTGAACCTTCCAGATCTATCTCTGGACGAATCGTTGGTTCTGTCTGGTGGTTCTTCACATTGATCCTCATCTCTTCGTACACTGCCAATTTGGCCGCCTTCCTCACCGTGGAGCGCATGGTGGCGCCAATCAACTCACCAGAAGACCTGGCTTCGCAGACGGAAGTCCAATATGGAACGCTCTATCATGGCGCCACATGGGACTTCTTCCGGGTGAGTCGCAACGTCCAAGATTTGCCATTCAAATTCGGCGCACTTGCATGCCGCAAGCTGGGAGATGGCAAACTCTAATATGTCGCTTGCACCTCAAATGTGTATCTGAAATTTGTGTGTCAGCACGCTGAAAATTCGATTAAATGTAAAGATGTCCCAATCGGTTGCGCAGCGCTCGCAAATCACGCTCTACTCGAAGATGTGGGAGTACATGAACTCGAGGAAGCACGTCTTCGTGAAGACCTACGACGAGGGCATTCGAAGGGTGCGCACGTCGAAGGGCAAGTACGCCCTCCTCATCGAGTCGCCGAAGAACGACTACATCAACGAACGTGAACCATGCGATACGATGAAGGTCGGCAGGAATTTGGACGCGAAAGGATTCGGGGTTGCAACTCCATTGGGTTCACCTCTGAGGTAAGTTCCAGAATTATTATGAAATTATTTTTTGGTAACAATTTGTGGTTTGTATACTCCTAAACAAATTTGGATCTTAATTTTTGAAAATAAGATTCTAGGATGTGATTTTGGGTTTGGTTCTTTCTTGAAGGTTGCAATTTTCTGTCTATGGTCTTCTTTGCTTTTTTCAAGAAAAATTCAATTGTCTATAACTTCTCTTTTAGTGAGCTAGGATGCCAAAATATTTTTTGAGTTCCTAGTGAAAAATAGTTAAAAAAATTTCAAACTTTCTGGCGAAGCTAAGAGGCCAAAATTTTTTTAAGAATTTCTCGTCAAAAATACCATCTTTCAAGGCCATTTAGATCTTTATCTGAGACAACACTTTTTTCAAACTGTGCAAAAACTCTCTCTTTACTTTTTCCAAAAAAAAACTTCAAATGGTAACTTTTGTTATAGTGGAGTTAGAAGGCAAAATTTTTTTTCTTTTGAGTTTTTCTTGAAAAATACTATCTCTCTATGCCTCTATCCTAGACAAAAAATTTCTCTGAAATTTTTGAAGAATTAGCAAAAACCCCCTCTTTACTTTTTTCGAAAAAAAAATTCAAATGGCTATAACTTGTACTGGAGCTAAAACACCAGAATATTTTTTTTTAGTTCCTCATTTCTAGGTCATAATCTCAAACAATTTTTTCTCTGAAAATTTCTTAAAATGAGCCCTCCACTCTGGATCCCAAAATTCTGGATTAATATAATCCTAATGGTTGTTAAATCTTTTATTTTTTGATTATCCTTTTGAATGTACTCAAAAAATAAAACCAAAACAGAAAAAAATCAAATGGAATGTGAAACGAAATAATTGTGAAAAATGTGAAAAATATGCTCGCCTTCCGGGGAAAATAGGTGAAAAACCATTTCCATTGGACGCAAGCATAGATAGCGAGTAAATCCCCGCGGTTTTAATAAATTATTTTATCTGGCGGCTGGCTGCTTCCCTCGGGCGGTATCTGCACGTACGCCGCCTCCATTTGGTTAGTTTCCACTTCCTGCTCATACAGAATGTTAATCTAAATGCAGCTTTCAGAGAAGCGCAAAAAATTTCAAATGAAATATGCAGCATTTTAAATTAAATATAAATAATGGCGGATGAAGTCTCACTCGGGATGAAAAACCCCATGGATTTAATTACTAATTTTGCAATTGTCCTTTACCAATTTACCAAAGAAAGAAATGATATCATTATTAACAATTTCTCAATTATCTCCAACTTTTCGTTCATTTTCCATTCCAAATTTTGCCGCCTCGAAGAACAAAATCAAAAAACCTTTCTTGGTTCATCCTTGGGCGAAATTCCATGGTAGATTCTATGGTTATACGCAACGAAGCGCCTCCAGAAGTTGTAACCCAAAACCGGAAAAACCAGGATGCGCACTCTTCCTCCCTCCAACACCTCTCATGGGGCACATGATCGTTGTGATAACGCGTCGAGTTGTGCACCGATTCCCACATCTTATACATGAAAAGATCCCCTCACGTCTACATTTCCGGTTTCCATTCCGCATCCTTCCCCCACCTTTTACACCCCCACGTTTGTTCCTCGAATTCCTTTGTTTTTTTGTGCTGTTGCTTCTTGTGTATATTCATCTGATGCACTCCATGTTTGGTTGCAGGGACGCAGTGAACCTCGCTGTGTTGGGCCTGAAGGAGAACGGGGAGCTCACCAAATTGATGAATCGATGGTGGTACGATCGCACCGAGTGTAAACATGACAAACAGGTATGTTCCACTTGCTCCTGTCACACATACACGTCGAATCCTTGCAAACAGATCGTTCCAAAGATGCAGAATGTTGTTTATCGCCTGGATGCACGCGCTCCTTCAGGACGAAACGCGCCAGCACTAGCGCCACCAGCGGTTTGAGTCCAACAACAACGTATCGCGTCTATCAACGAAGCACGTACTCGTTTGATGTGCGTTCACCGAGCGTAAATCCCCGATATTTATTTCGGCATAATATGGATTTATGAGGGAGTATATAGAGAATTTGAATTTCAAATCGGGTTTTTCGGTGTTAATTTGCAAGAAATACTCGTTATCGGCGCGTGGTGTCATGATGAATTATTAAGACGACTTCATCGTTTTGTGCAGCCATTAGTCCTGCCATCGCATGGCTATAGTGATGTTGGTGCGTTGATAAAATATGCATGTAATCGGAAAGCAACGAGGCGAGCGACGAACTAAAACCAAGCAGGCGTCGAAAATATTTATGCCCGTTTTTGCCGCCATCGTCGGAACGTACCTGTAGAGGGTGTAATCGAATTTTTCAACGGTTCGGTGGTTGGTGCCAATGAACGCTGCTCGTTTTGCCACCGCCACCTTCAACACCTCCACCACCTCCACCCCCAACGTGCTCATTCAACTGGTGTTAATTAAAACTCGGGGTAAATTTAAACGAAATTATATTTTAAGCTTGAATTACGCCCGAGGAAGATTAGAAACCGTGATTAGATCCACGTGAACCCGAACAGATATGGGGCGACAATCGTTTACATTCGTGATCGAAGAAATACCCGAACCAAAACGAACCGAACAAAATATCAGATCCGATTGGAAATTTGAGGCACCAAATCGACTTCTTATCTTCAAGCCAGAATTCCATAGTTCTGCATTATCCTTCAACGACCATTGGAGACAATCTCCATCTTGGTCCTCGTCCTGCTCGGTTATCCTCCCGTCACAATCGCCAGGATTTTATTATCATCGACGCTGGGTGTTTTTTGTCGCATCCTTTTCAAGGATAGTTGTGATAGACGTGCCATAACTTTTTCCGGTCAGCATCGACTCCTTCGGATTCTTTAAACCATGGAAATTTAACAAAATCCTCGACTCCACACAAAACCATCAAAAAAATGGAAATAACCCTTTTGTATGAATTGTGGATTTGTCTCCAGCTATTCATCCTTGATTTCCTGAGTTATCCTGATTTCCTCCATTCTTACATTCTGACCAATGGTGCAATCAATCTATCGGTTATGTGGATGTATTTTTGGTTGCAGGACGCGTCCAGAAACGAGTTATCCTTGAGCAATGTCGCCGGTATCTTCTATATCCTCATCGGTGGGTTGTTGATCGCTCTTGCAGTCGCCCTCGTCGAATTCTGCTACAAGTCCCATACAGAAGCGACACGTGCAAAAATTCCTTTAAGTGATGCGATGAAGGCGAAAGCTCGTTTGACGATTGGTGTTGGTCGAGATATCGATAACGGAAGGGTAAGTAATTTTTGAAATTTATTGATTTTCTTATCGATCTTTTAATTTTCTATCAATCAGGAATGTTTTTACCAATTACCCACAAAAATATGAACAAAAGTTTTTACCTTTAAATTATTGATGAATTTTTAAAAATTTGATAACATAAATATAACTGGAAAAAGCATTCCCTGAAAAAGGATAATTCAGAATCGAGGAAGAAACAAATGAGCATTTAATGAATGAAGTTACGATTTTTGTTCGCAAATTTGTTTCGACGATTAATTAAGCGGAAAAGTGCGTTTTTATGTTTGCGGTTTCCTCCACCGTTCAGCTTTTTGGTTTTAATTGGCGTTTTGCCCTCATTGTTTCAATTATCGGTTGCATTAATTTCAATTTTGTTTCATTTTTTCTCGTCAGTGAAATGGATAGCGCTGTCCGGGTTGTTGCAGATGTCATTAGCTAAGCTAAGGTGGGTCCACTCTTTGTCCCCCTCTGTCGCCATTATCACCATTCTTTTCGTCCTTGATTTCGTTTCTGAAGCGATCACAAATCATTTTATCAAAACGCACATTTTCGTATGGAAATTCATGTTTTATGTTTCAAATTTTTTCTTGATTAATAAAGATGAATATCTTTGAAAATAACATTATCCTGATATTCAGGATCAAAATAACTGACCCTTAAAAATTTTCTACCATATTTTTACTTCAGGACAACTTTTGAAGGATAATTCAAAAATGTAATGTATTCTACTTTTTCAATGATGATTTTTCGTTGTTTTGGTCATCCAGGATAATAGTTCTTCATAGAAACATATTTTCAATGATATTCATCGTTGTTGTTGTTGATATAATTTCAATTATGGACACAGAACTGTTGTATGCGCACTTTAATTAATCGTTTTTAGTCGCTTGCTTGCCGCCCCCAGAATGAGATGGGCGGCAGATGCGAACCAGTGTAGTGTGTGATATAATGTGCTTTATGTCATTTCTCTCTCTCACTCACACCATTCAAATTATGCATATTGTGCGCGTTCATTCATGCGAAACGATTCATTATACATTCAATTCAACGGAATAATGAGCCACGAGCAGCGAGAGGGAAAAAACTAAATGTCACATGGTTGATATTACATTATTCAATAGGTTTTGATTGAGTAACTAATACAAAGGAAGCAGCTTGAAAGAATTTTTTTCTGAGTGCTGAAAAACTGATGGTTTTTAAAGATTTTTTTGTAATTTTCAATGTTCAACAAAATTTCAGAAAGTTTTATAGGAAATCTGTCATTTTATCAATTAAATGACTAAATGAATTATTTTCTTGGAATATCTATTCAGAAATGTGAATTTTCATCAAAGACAAATTTTCTTATACCTAACAATTTTCACAAGGATAAGAATCAGAGTCAAAAGTTTTGGATTCTCAATGAGAATATTTGTTGACAATTCAGAAGAATCCTTTCCAGGAAGTTTTGATATCTCGCAATCATGGAAATATATTTGGAAAATAAAAATAAGTTAAAATTGCTTTTTTGAAAAGTGCTTCTATATTCAATCAAAAATATGCGAAATTTGAAAATGAAAAAGTGATGAAAATATTTATGAAAAAAATGTTAGAGAACATTATCCTTGTGATCAATTTTTTTTGAAGATATTACATCTGCAATTATCAAAACGATAAAAAAAATTCAAGAAAATTTGTAAAATTATTTTTTGTTATTTAACAGTTATGGGACTTAAAATTTTCAAAAAGATATTTTTGGAAAATAAAAGTAGGTTAAACTTGTTTTTTAAAGTGTTTCTATATTCAATCAAAAATATACAAAAATAAAAAGGAAAAAATCATGAAAACCTTTATAAAAAGAACGTAGAAGAACGTTATCCTAATCCTTATTTTTTGAAATTTTCTTCACATAAAAACTTTTGTAGAACAATGAAAACTTTCCGACAGACTTTATAGTTAATTTTCCTCGGTCTTTGTTCGTCCTTTTTCGTGCTTGCTGGTTGAGAGTATATGATGCATATTAACAACATAAGGAAGCGATTGGTTCACATCCCGCATAAGAAATAAGCGCCCTTCTGGCTGGATGGTAACTAAAAACTATAACTGCCTCTCGCTTCGTGCGCGCCGAGAATAAAAAAGGAAACTGCAAACGACTCGTGCCCCACATATAAATGTGCAGGAGGCAGGACGACGTCGTCGACGACGACGACGATGGCGAGGACGAAGATCCCTCGCATTCCAAATAAGTGTGTGCTTGGGCGCACAACCGGCAGCAAATACATAAATAAATCTTTGATACTGCGCCAAACGGCGACCCCGACAACTTTGTCCTTTTCCACTCCCATTTCCACCCCCCGAATCCTTTCTTTCCATTGTTTCCTTGAAAATTGCTGACATAAGAAATGATTCGCTCCCACCTGCTCCAAAAAGAAATCCAACATTTTACTATTCATTTTGAGGAGTAGTAAGTAGTGAGATCGATTTTTCGTCAGGATAATTGATTTCTAAATCCATGATAGAAAAACTAAAGAAAACAAACGTAAGACTATTTAAAAATCGATTTTTCAGTGAAATTATTGATCAAATCTATTAAAAAACTTTAAAATTTTTAGAAAACTTAAAAAAATTATAACAAAATGAAAATTGATTTGTTTAATTAAAAAAATCTCAGGACTCTAAATTTTATTTCCTCTGGAAGAATTTGCAAGAAGTGTAAAATGTTGAAGGCGATCGACCCGCAAAACTGCGCGTCGTATGACGCTGTCGTTGTCGTCGTTGTCGTCGTTGCCGCCGCCCTCTCCCGATTTATCCTGCAGGATCCAGCGCGTGCACTCACCCTGGACTGGCGGCGGCGAGCGGTGACGTCACAGGGTGGAAAGTTAGGGTCAACTCAACGTGTAAACGTGTAAATTAAAGCGAGCACGATGTGACGTCAATGTTCGTACAGGATGAGTGGAAGGCGAAAGAGATACATCTGTTATCCCATCCGATCCTGGATGGGGTCTGGCGAGTCGATACACGAACCTGGGGAGTGGGAGGACGTGCACTCAATAAACCAGGAGTTGAGTTGCAGCAAAGGATGAAGAATGATGAATATGGGAACATATTCGTGAAAGGATACAGCCAGGATTCGTTTATTGGGGATAATCAGGTTTCATCAGGATAATTATCTTAGATCATGGTTCCAAAAATTCTCATATTTCAGAAATCAATTTTTTGTTGATTTCTGAAGATGATTCAGGTCATGATAATAAATAGAATTTTTATTATAAAAATTTTGGGTGTTAGGGGGGTGGTAAAAAATTTTGAGGACCACTGACTGTGGATATGATAGGCAGATGGAAAACGGGAACAGGGGAACATGGGAAAATGGGAACATGTGAAGCATGCTATGTTCAAGTAGCGAATGCAACGAACAGTTAGCAACATTCGCGCTCCCATTTTGCGTTGTCGGTTTGTTGTTGTGTCTCGTTTCGATCCGAAGCCGCCTCCGACGCTGCCGCCTCCTGCTGCTATTATTATAAATCTACTAAATCTACGCCGTACACAGACCGGATGAAATATTCCATTTCCACTCACTCGCTGCCGCCTCTTCATACCTAACATCACGTTATTATTGCCTATTTGTGTACTCGGCCCGAATTTATGTCTGTCAACTTCCACCGAGTACTCAAATCATGCTGCATTTCATTTATCATCTATTTTTGGTTCCGAAAAGTTCATAATTTCATTACTAATTTTGCCCTTAAAATTTGAATCCTTACGTTCATAATTTGGACATTCAATTTCAAATGCCAAAATTACACTTTTTTCGCAGGATAATAAACTTAATTTTAAAGGAATTTAAATGGAATATAACATATAATTTGAAAAATCAATCGTGGAATTTAGTAATTTATTGTTTTCTGAGTTATGAAAAATATCGTTGAATGAATTCTTTGTCCTGACAAAAAAGTTTTTTCAATTGGTGAAGTTTAACGTACAAGAAGTTGAATGTTTCGAAGGATAATATTGAAACGTTTGCATCAAATTGCAAAGAATTTGATTGGCTATCAACTGGGTTTCAAATTATTTCAAAAATCCATTTAGTTTTTGAAATATATCAAGAGATATAACATCGTAACATAAATATGAAATTGATGTTTCAAAGGATAAATTGAAAGCTTCAAAATTAAGCTCATTGAGATCCTATTTATTCAATGGTAATCGAATCAACTGATGTGTCAATTTAAAGATAATTTATCTAGTTATTCAATAAATGTTAAGGTTGTTTTGATAGATTGATCAGTTTTTGAAATATGATACAAAACATAAACACATTTCCAATTTCAACTTTTTTAAAACAACTGTTCAAGTTAAGTATTTTTGAACCCAAATAAGTTATATGTTACCAAGGATAACAGGGGCAAATTATACATCAATTTAAAGATAATTTAATTGGTATTTAACTGTTTTTGGGATTATTTAAAAAATCGATCTAGTTTTTAACATACAACGTAAGATGAATGTAATTTTTTTACAAAGGACGATTTCATACCTTCAAATTTAGGCTCAAGGAAGTCCTATTTATTCGACAGTGATACTATCAACTCATATATCAATGTAAAGATAATTTATCCAGCAATCAGAAAATGTTAAGTATATTTTCATATATTGATTAGTTTTTGAAATATGTTGCAAAACGTGACTATGTTACACAATTTGAATTCAATAGAATATGATTATTAAGGTTGCCTAATTTTGAAGCCAAATAAGTCACATGTTACTAAGGATAATAATATCGTATCATACATCAATTTAAAGAGAATTTAATCAGTAATCCATAAATCTTATCAAATTTGAAATAATTTTCATATTTTGCGAGATATGCTCAAAAATCTGAGTCAATGCATCAAATGGAAAATTTCGACCGTCAAGCAAAAAGTGTATCAATCAGAAAAATATTGTGTTCTCGCTGTTGCAGTATTACACCCCGGCGAACCAAATTGCGGGCGGCAACGAGCAGGAGCAGCCGCACAGCAACACGCACACCCAAGTGTGAACGCGCGAATCGATGTGCCCCCCGAAAAGATCCACCACCAAAAAAGCGTAGATAGGCGAATATGTCGTCGTTGTCGTTGTCCTCGCCGCCGCCATTGCCGTCATCGCCGCCCCCAGAACAAAACGTACGACGGACAAAAACCCTCAACCAGCACCATCCACAGCGGCACCATCAACAACAACAACAACCAGCAGCGAGCAAGAACAACTGCCTTTGACTGGAACTTCAATAATAGCGAAGCCGACCGAACATCCCGGATTTTTGACCGTGCATTCCGCGTGTGACAAAACCAAATTAAAACCCGCCACGCCCCGGATACACACGACAACAATTACACATACAGATACACAGAAACATGGAACACATTTCATACAGGACAAAACAGTCGCGCAAAGAATTACAGAGTTACAGACCCTCACCCAAACAAACAACAATGACAAGCTAGTATTAACATTAATAATAATAATAATCTAATAATAATAATAACGATAAGTTCTAAACAGCAAACGGCAAGAGCATATCTTTTGAATTAAATGTAAAACATTTTTACCTATTGTAGTGATTATTATATACATACGAGTACATATTATATTCATACGATATACATTAACACACTCTTGATCACTGATAGCGATAAACTGGTAAACAACATCGTGAAAGATGAGGATCATTATGATGATGATGATGACGATAATGATGCAAGGATAAGGGATAATGTGTGAGTAATCAAGACTTTTTGTGACATGTTAGGAATGTGGCCACAATTAAAACATTACTTGTTTGTTGTATATAATCAATGACGTATTTGTCCTTTTAATATCCTGTTTTTTCGATCACCATTACCATCCCCATATCGATTTTCTTGAGTGATCACTCTTAAAAATCAGGATATCTATATTGTTATTCTATGATTACATTTTCAGATCGAGTTATCCTTGAAAATAGTGTTTATACTAAGGTAACTTGATTATAATTCAAGGATATCTTTTTTGGCATCACATAAAATTGATATGTTGAAATTTCTGTTAGATTTTGATCAAGTTATCCTTGAAAACTAACTTTCAATTTTAATTGGCCTTCTGAGACAAATTCAAATTTTGCCATCTTAAGGATTTACCAAGTCTTAGAAATAATGTTGACCGTTGTTGGTTTTGTGTTTCGGGAAACACTCATTTGAAAGATGGTCCTCGCAGGATGCAATGGATGTAGCTGGTGAGGTGTGCCTCCGCTTTTAGTCCTTCGTCCTTTCAGCCCTGTTGGCTGCGTTGGAAGCTATTAATAAAACACGATGTACGCGGCCCCGTCATCATCATGAAGCATAATGGGCTCGCGCCTGGTCAAGCCTGAATGTGCTTGAAGCTCACTTCAAAGCGAAACCGAGCTGGGCACA
>JARJDZ010004399.1:0-54746 GCA_030264555.1 Aleochara sp. GC000083 | reverse complement strand
CTGAATTAGACCATGTACTTGCACTTAACATTTAAATTAAATAAAATCGAAAACAGCAACAATCCAAACAAAACACATTCCGACATAGTAAAACAACAATGAACATTGTTGCCACTGGAAAAATGAACGAAATGTTAAACATTAATTGTCTTATCATTCGCCCATAAGAAACATACTGAATGCAGGCAACAAAAAGCGGGAATGATTCGAATTCTTGTTGAATTGTTTACCAATTAGCAATTCTCTATCAACACTTTCAACTACAATTGAAATATTTGCACTTGTCCACGGCGCTCGCAGCGACATTATTTATGTTGGTATCCCATAGTGTGATAAGCGATTACAACGCACGTGTATAAATCATTCTTCATTGTTTTTCATTGTTTTTATGCATTTCATTGGTAGTCGTTCGTGTGATTGATGATCAAATCAAATTTTATTGTTTCTAAAGAATTTTCGATTACATTATCAGAATTTCGATATTCCACGAAGCATCGATTTTTTTATTTGATTGGGTTAAAAGCCATGTTACAGCGATAAGAGAGAGTGTGTGTGTGAAACAACCCACTAACACATATAGTGGGTTGTTTCATTGGAAAAACTCAAATTCCACAAAGTCGGGCGATCCGCTCGTTTGGTGTTGACATAATGCCAGAAAACAGAAAAATAACATGAGTGTCATGCGATAGCGGCTCATGAAATATGAATGGGACGACTCGTCGCAAAATAAAATTTAAAATTAATACAAACAACTATACGTGAGATCTAATCATGAAATTTCCCCAAAACAAGTGTGAAATGCTCCATTTTTCAACGAATTTATCAAGATAGAGGGGTTTTAAAAGTCAATATTGTGATATTTTAATAATGATTCAAAATTAATGCAATTCAATTTTATTTTTAATTAAATATTTAATGATAACATTAACATTAATGCTAATATGATATATAAATTAATTTTCTTGGTCAATTTCATTACTTTTGTATACGAACTGTCATAAAGAATAAGTAAACTTATTTATCACATTAAAGGATAACAATATTCTACTTAACAGAAAAAAAGATCTACAAAACGAATATAAATCTATTGATTTTATTTTATGAAGCACATTGAAGTATAATACTAAAGTCACTAAGGAGTGGTTTTTATGATCTGCACTGCATATTATATATATATTATCTTGTGATTCTGTTTTTTTTTTTCAAATTTGGCAGAACTGAATAAATATATTTTAAATTTCAATTATATAGCATCTATAGAGTTTGTTTTATTTGTGAATATCATAAATATTTACAATTATTTGAAAAATAACCCCAAAATGATGGACATGGAGTTAAAATTAATATATTTACTTGGAAATTATGCACTCCTTGTCAACATTTGCAGAATTAAACAAATATTCAACAATAAAATCCAAAAATCACCCAAGACTATAAATGTATTTTTTAATCATTTAATATTTACAATTTCAGGACAAGTTATGCAAGGGGATAGGTTTTGAGCTGAGAGTAAAATATGCCAACTTTTTGCAAGATTAGATAATTATACAAGTATACTAGAAATTATAGAAAGAGCATAATTGAGAGTAGTAACGAAGATCAGCCACCCAAATAATCCTATTTACAATATCTCCACTGATAAACTATATCAGGCATCAAGAATTAATAAAAAATCATTACTAATAATCCCGAATTTATCCCGATTCTACATTCTCTTGCAGAAAATAATATTTAGTTTTTAAAGTTATTAGGAAATTACAAACTTATTTATATATTTACTTATTTTATATAACTGGGTAAGCTATATAAATCTGTTGTTAATTGGCTAAGTCGCAATATTGTTTGTCGCAATATTGTTAGATGTAAGATGTAAAGATTTCTTATTTATGCTGGCTAATTAAGGCTGAAGGACCATTAGTTGATGGCCAGACGAGAATATGAATATATATTCTCACCAAATACAATATAATAATAATATACAATTTTAAAATACAGGTATCGCCTGCAAAACCATACAATTCATTTTATAAACCCATAAAAGCTGACTTTTAATCAATTTTTGTGAATATTTAAAAAATATTTTCAACTTTTTAGGAGAAATACGATGATAACTTTTCAAGAATGAAGTAAAACATTATATTAAAAAAGAAAATTTAGTGAAATTTATATACAATTTGTCAGTTATTGCAGAATTATACAATTATAGGATGTTTTTTTCAATATTTTTTTGCGAATCTTCATATTTAGAATTCCTTTAGAAGAATTACTCAAAGATAATAAATTTTTGGGGCATGGAATAAAACATACATTTTCAAATTTACTGAAAATTATGCACCCTTTGTATAAAATCCAAGAATCTTTAATAAGACTATACAATTCATATAAATCTATAAAGGATGTTTTAAATCAATTTTTTTTTTGAACTTCATAAATATTTACAATAAAGCTTTCTTTAGAGGGAAGCCATTTTAAAAATAAGGCTGCTATCTGTAACATCGTACACTATACAGAAACTTAATGGCTGGTAAACCTATCATAAAAAACAAATACCATAAATATTTAATATCGAATGAAATATGGGTAAATATTTGAGAACACCCTCTATTTCGCTTTCTCTCCATGTGCGGAGCTGAACTATAGGCAAACATGCGAACAAACTCGCCTCTTCGAGCCTGTTCACTTTCACTTGTTCCCGCAACGCCAAAATGCGTTCGAGCAAATTCACCACCCCCTCAGCTCATTGCATTTGTCTGGCCGGCCGGAATGGTTGCTATGCAATTCTATGCTGAACGCACCTAAACAAACGAATAAATATCGATTTTACATTACGCCGTCTGTGCCCTGTCGTCCTATAGCTGCAGACAATTCGAATGGGGGCGCGTTGGGGTGGACGAACACCCTAAGTTCAAATCGATGCACGTCGCGTCGATGCCAAGGTCAGGGCTACCCAATGCAACATATTCAACAGTGTGAGGTTATGGAGGGTTTTTGGAAATTGTATTTGTCCACGCGATTTGGAATGGTTTACTGAAAATTGAAAACGTGTTGATGCAGTTATTACTGCGTGAATGGTTGATGGATGTGAGGTTCAGGTTCTGAATTGAAAGTGCTGTTGTAGTTCAAACGTGGATAGGCCTACTTATTGTAAGATAACATTTATTATTTTTTATTGATTTTTGCAAACAGTGCTTAAGATGTCAATTTGGAAAATAGCTCAAATTGGAATTTCAGACTTTTCACACTTTGTGATGACAAATTTTTCTACTAACGTTTTCATAAACTTTTCAATTATAAATGATTATTATCAACAGTAATAGCATTGTTTCTCATTTTATCGAATAAATCCTTGTTTTTCATGAGATTTTCCTTGTAAACAACAAAATCGAACCAAAATCGAAACTTTTATGCGGGTCCACTTATTATAACAAATAATAAGACAACATAAAATCAATTTGTGAAACCCTTCAAACCCTTGAAGAATAATTGCCAACCTAAACAATAATCATAAAAGAACTGCGATTAATTGTCTTCAAAAGAGTTTCTTCCTTCAGTTCAAATGCAAAAAAATGCAAAATGCAATAAAACATATTGAATTAATGAAAATAATAAATTTGAATAAAAATTACTAAAATTCGAACTCAAACCAATCCCAAACCTAATTATTTTAGGCTAGGATTAAGTTGAGACAGTTATATTTGTCCCTAAGAATAAAATAGGAATCAATATATTATTAAATTCTAACATATAGGATATAATTAACAATATACAAAGTATTACAATTGCAACAATAAAGTGATGGAAGTTAGAATCTAAAACACTATCCTCATAATAAACTTGTAATTGGAAATTTGATAATACTTATTAAAACAATGACTATATTAATAAATTTGCCTAAGAATTACTAATAAGTCGAACCTAAATCAATCTTTCAGGAGAATTATCTTCAAGTTTCAGGTTTAGATTTCAGATTTCAGTTTAAAAATCAATCAAAATCAAAATATTTATTGAAATTTGGATATAAAGCAATAATACAATTTACTTCTCGAATTTGGAAATTTGCTGGATTTTAACTGGGAATGAACAAAATATATTATATGTATGTACATATTTTAAAGAAATTCCAATAATCGTATTTATTTACAGATATTTTCTACTGCACAATAAAACATAAGTTTGGAATTCTACAGGAAACAGAATTAATATCAGATAATTACTGATAACAAACACAATGTACCATGGCAATAAAAAAATTAAAACATGTTAATAAATTTAATAAACCGGTATGAAAGTATCAGTCAAAATGCCAGATAAGATATTTATAGTAGAATAAAACTGTTTACTTGTTTTTGTTATTACATAAGTTAGAATTATTATATTAAAGACTAAGTATAAATATTAGTTATAAGTAACTAACTGTTATTATTCCTGATTTTTAAATATTAGCAAAACTAGTAAATTGTTATTCCTTAAGAAATTAATTTCTTGTATACTTTAAAATGGCTATATGAATCACATCAGTCCAAACAAAAATGAAAAAATATTTCAAATACAATACAAGTTTATTCAATCATAGTTAGTTGATTATATTTACCGCGTTATTAGCCCTAAATGTTGTTGTTTTTAATTGGAACATCTTTTATCGGTGCCTTTAAATTTTCAAGTGTCGCATCAAATTTTTTCAATTTATATTCTATTTGCAAGTGATTCTTTAACAAAAACTCCACAAACAAATTAAGTGACGTACATAATTCTAACCTATTTTTCACTACTGAAAAGCAAGACAAACAACTGTCAACTCATTAAAAATGCATAATTGCACTATTATGTTGAATGATAACTTCAAGGTTTTGGCTTTCAAGGCCATTTAGAAAAATCAAACTTTAATAAAAAAAATTAGAACCAAAACTATATGAAATGTAGTTGTTTTTTTTTGTTGGATGTCTCATTAAAATTCTAGTTACTGAGATGAAACAATTAATATTGACACTATTTCATATATTCTAATTGATATTTTAAAAGTTAGGTAAAAGATACTGCCTATAAAAAATCATTTGATAACAGGTAAAATTTGAAATTAATTTCAAATATCACTTTACTCGTTTTTTAACCCATAATCTTTTTTTAACCTCAATGAAATATCTCTTTATTACAAATGAAATATACAATTTGTTTTCGACCAACACAAACATTTTATTTACAATTAGTACCTTAATCATTCACAATGATCAATTTGCATTTCCACTTCGGATGCGCAATTAAGCAAATAAATAAAGGTTTGGCTTCTCGCCTGCGCTTGTAAATACAGCCATCCCACATAATTAATTAATTACGTTCGGTGCATTACTTTAACAACCTAATTGGAACCGAACGACGAACAAAACAATGCGTTTTGTGCTGCGCATCGTAAACCATAAACACAAACAATTTTAATGGCCAATGACATCGACGATGAGCGTCCCTCCAGAGCACCATCCATACCCATGATGATTGCAATGACAACCAGTGGTAAGAAAAAATACTTATAAGTATATTCCGCCATAACAAAGTATAGCTTCGTATGAATGAAATCGTAGACTGATTGTTCTTATTGTATACATCTTGCTCATCTTAATTGTCAACCATTTTAAAGACAGCTGCCACTCGGGGGGTCAGACACGAAACATGAGGGCAATCTCACATACAGGGTGCTTCGAAAGCGGTATCAAAGCACCACCATCGAAGCTATCGTTGGCAGTTCAATGAATTGTGAACGAGAATGAAATGTGAAATGTACAAATAATGATAATAAATAACAAACGGGTAGAGTAGCGTTGAGCATTCGAGGAGAGAGGTCATTGGTCAAGCGGTATTTGAACTACTTGACTTGACTCATTTATGAAGCGAGTACTACATACGAATACTGCTGTTGTGACACGGTGATAAGTCACATTGGTTTGTGGATATAGTGAATGTGGATTTGCTTCTATAAATTAAACAATAGAAGAATTTATTTTTATTGGGGTATTGAGAGAGGTACCACTGTAGATTGAGTTGAAATAAATTTTTAAATTTACAGTTTTTATGTTATATCATACTTTAGTTTCAGATTACTTCCTTTGAAGTGTATTTCAAATATTCGTTAAAAAATGTGTAACAAATGTTTCCAATAATGTTGATTTGAACGACATACCTACGTAAAAAATTGCAAAAATTTAAGAATGCTGATTTATGTTATGCAGTCATTTCATTAGTACTTTATTGGCATTAATAATATTTTTTCAAACTTGAATTCCAAATAACAATTTCACATTTTTTCACTTAGAATGAAAGTGGAAAATTTGTTTTTCAGATGGGTATTACTTTTAATAGAATACATTTTGATCCAAAAGAAATCGTTTTATTGGAAAATATAATATGTCAATTGTGACCAAAACTAAATATTTTACAAAAATAAAATTATATTATAAATAAATTATGCACATACTTATTTGAATTAAGTAATGTTAATTGTATTTTTATCAAACAATTTTACAAATTTTAAATATATCCTTATTCTTGAACTTTGAGCTATTTTGAAATAAATTACAATATTGTCTCTAAAATCTATCAGAGCAACAAAATTTTTGTCTAACAATTATTTGTTATTACGCATTACGAATATAATATAAAAGAAATAATTCATTAATATTTTGTTGATTCATAAGTAATTTTTTATCAATTATTTATTCTTTTAATCAATTATGTATTCACCACTATTATTTATAACCTTAATCTATCTTCGTTGGAGAAATCAATTCTCCATGTAAAATGAGTTCGATTTAGAGTTGAATAAGTCTTTTTTGAACAGTTTCGACTTCATAACTGAAGTTTTTCTCTTTGAAAAAGTTTTGCCAGGAATAAAAAAGGCGATAGTCAGTTCAGGCTACATTCAAGAAAAAAATTCGAAAAAAATTTCTTGAGATTTCATTCAGAAAATTACATTATCATGCAAAATTAACATTTTCTGATATTTTTTTCATGAAGAAATTGATAAAGGTAATTATAATGAATCCTCACATTAAATTAATATAATTTTATTGTTTAATGAGAGAAAAACAGATGACTGATAAAAACTAAATTTATTTACAACGCAACCTAATAAATACAAGAAAACATGGTATATAAACTAATATTTAACCTTGTTAACAAAATATGACTGTATGTAAAAAGGAATTTTACATTAATCTAGGAGAATGCTAACAATTTCAACCGATATTAATTCGTTAAATAGTGTGAAATTCTCCAAAGTACCACCTTATCATTGCTTTCACTGATAAAACTATACAACGCATTTCTAATGCAGCGACCGCCTGCATTATCACTTATCACTAATTTACCTACATCGCGCTATTGGAATTATTTCGATGTCGGACCTAATTTCAGGGTCGTTTACACTGGGTGTCGCTGATGCTTTCCAATCAATACAATGATGTACAATAATTATGATTTGAGAATAGGAGAAATAGAATGCCTAAAAAATGGACGACGACAAGAGATTGGGCTCTAAAAGGTTATAAATGGAAATGGAATCGTATAGGTCGCTTATCGACCCAAAAGAAATATATAATGCAAGAAGCTTAATGCAGGGACATTAGAAATATGTGATAATGTTGTTATTTTAATGTATTTGCTTCTTTAACAAATCATTTGTTTAAAGCTTGTAATGCGATAAATAATCTGGTAGGTGCAGGATTCCAAATATTTTTGAAAAGTTTATAAGTGAGATTTAAAAGTCACATTTTATGAGTTAATGAGTAAAGTAAGTTTAATGAGTAAATATTAATCAGCCAATTTTCCAGAGATCTTAAAAGAAACTTAAAACAAACTAGTTTTTACCCATATATTTACTGAAACGTTCAATGGTCCTTCATTTTTTCAATTGTATGTTTTTTTTAATTTTCTACACATGTTGACTAAAATAAACAGTATAGTTAATTCTACAAGTAAGATAAATAATACTTTTTTCACTTGTTACTAAAATTTATAACAAGCAACTGTAGAGTCGTTAAATTATTGATTACATCTTGATGATAATTGATAACTTGACCTGAAAGTTTTGGTCTTCATGGTCATACTGACAAATCAAACCCTAAACAAAGACCAACATTGTATGGACAAAGTTAATTGAATATTTTTTTCGGTTGGATGACAACTCGTAAAAATTGCTGCTTCATGGTTTTAAAATTTTAAGGTTTTGTCCAACATGATGATAACGTAAAAAATCAAATAAATTTTGATTATTTACTGATGACATGTGCAATGTTTCTTGAGAAATTGTGGAAACAGATTTGGATTTTTTGACTCGTATATCACGCAACTGTGAATTTTGTTTATGTGTATTTTTGTTTATGAATTGAAATATAGGTTTTGTATTGATTTCTACTTGGTTGTTCAAAATTTTTTCATTTCTTATTTTAACTTCTTCAATTTCTTTATATTCTAATAGTGTAATTTAGAAACTTTAATTTCCTTGATGTAATAATTTAATGTTATCTGTGTCGATGAGGTGTTTGTGTATTATTGTGTGTCTTACCCACGTTTGTTTTTGATGTTTCGTGTTCTTTGATTCTGTATTTTAATTTTCTGCCCGTTTGTCCAATGGTTAATACGTCGAGGGAAAATTCAAAGTTTACCCTCCACTAACACTAAGATAAGTACTTCTTAATATAATAATATAATTAAATCATTTATCTTATGCAAAACTTCAATTTTATTTTAGAATTTTTCAAAAATTACAGAAATAATACAGTATTTTCCCTTGTCTACTCCAGTGGTGCATAAACTATGGCTCACCAAGGGATTATTACAGGTTGTGTTTTTATTACACAAAAATAACATGCAAACTTCTTTTAAATATCCTGATCTAATGATCTACTAGCAATAAGACAAAAAAGGTGCAAAAAATGCATCTATTTTTTGAATATTTTTTATTTTGAGAGTTTTGTAACTCTAATAAAAAAGTTACAAATGAAAAAGTTTAAACAAGACTGGCTTAGTCTGTGGTCTGTCAGTTTGAGCACCACTGGTTTACTCAGTAATTAATAATAGATTGTTTTATGACGAGTAGTATTTTGATATTCATTTGAAAAATAGCAATTGTTCCTCGTTTTTGGACCATTTACCCAAAATTACAAAAACAACTGGAATTATGTACCTCTTTTAGGGGATTTAAACTCACTTAACGTCGCTAGCCGAATGGAATTAATTCGGAAGAAATTATGCACCCCAATCGTGGGCCTCTCTTCACAATCAGACGAAATGAAACCCAGACGGGCGACGACGATGGGCGAGACATTCTCGACAAATATCGATTTTTCCATCGCGTTTTCACTCAATTGGGGGAGCCAAATTACACCGACGACGATGCCACCGCCGCCGACGACTTGTATCCACAACTCATGTAGGGGGTGGTCAGTCCGCCATGACCGACTGAACTCCACCACCAATGAAACCAGTGCGAAAACGAACGAAAAGAAATCTTATATTTATACAAAATGTTTACTAAATTTAAAAATTCTAGAAATCTACTTTTCCCAGTTTTCCCCCCACATTGTAATATACAGTGTGGACATATCTTTAATTGGTGCCACTCCTTGCATTTATCCATCTCTTTCCACTTCTCGAATATTTTATTAACTTCTAAACGATGGGATTTAATTTTTTTGAAAGAGGGGGATATGAAAAAAAAATTCCTTGTCACCATCATTCGTTTGACGCACACTACTTGAAATTAGAAAGAGATGGCATGAAGGATGGCTAAGGATTAAGATTAAACAAATGAGTGAACGATAAATTATTTTTAAAAATTTCGATAATCAAAATTTTCCAATTTCTCATCATATGAAATTGACATACGTATGTATAAAAAGAGCCATCCATGGTTAACGAAAATTCCAACAGAGGCTACTAAGAAATTAATGAAGTAAATAATACTGTATATTAACCAAAATTCAAAAATTCTAGAAAATAACCTCTTTTAATACTGCAAGTGGTACACCACAAAAAATTGTGTATTTCAGGGATGGCCAATATTTAGTTTATTATTAGTATTGATTTATATACATAAAAAATAAAGAAATTCAAAGATAAACAATAAATTACTTATATGTGATGCCATTTCTTATTTACTTTTTTATACAATATAATTCATGAGAGCTTCTAAATATTTTTCATCTCGCTCAAACAAAAAGTCACCCACGATAGGTAAAAGTTTGACCACCACTGGAATATGCAATCAATAAAGTGAAAAGGGGGAATTGTATTAGGTTAGTGTAGAAACTATGGTACATTCTGGAATATTCGCGCGTCCCCTTTTGCTTTCGACGTTCGTTTTCCCTTTTCCTCGCGCGCGGATATCCTCATACATACGCGTGCACGTAAGCCCTTGTGGAAATAAAAACGGCACGTGCCGATTTGTTCTGAAGGGATATGTCGGTCGGGTCTTCCTCTTCTTCCACTTCTTCTGGCAGTTTGTTGCGTTTACGCGCGGCACCCCTCGCAGATATTTTACAAGCGACATGTGCATTTATTTTATACGTGCACTGCGCCCTGGAATATGTATTGCCACGAAGTTGAAATTTATGCATGCTAGGGAGCCGACAGGGCGCGTGTTTATGGCCGACGGGTTCGTCGGGCGCGCACGCACGAAATAAATTAAAATTAAAAAAAAGTTGGGAGTAAAAAATGTTGTTTGTGTGGATATTCTCTGGATGGACGCCTACACAAGTCAAGGGCAAAGAGGTCATTCGATTTTTGTGAGAGAGAAGTTAAGTGGCTGTTGTTCAACATTGCAGAATTTCAGACATCGAGATGAATTTAGAATAAATTCGTTTAGGTATGAATAATTTTTTTTGTAATTTTTCGAGTTCATTGGTACAAATATTTTCTCTAAGAAATACCAAACATTTTCATTTTGTCAACTTCTTTTAATTAAAAAACAACTCGTACTAAACTATTTGGGTTATCTGAAAATCTCTTCAACTATATTTAAAAACAAATAATATTTTTTGTTTAGCCAAAAATAGAATATTATACATCAAATTCTTACCAATCATAAATGAGAAGTTAATAATCTTACAACGGATTTAAACGTACGAATTTCAAATGGCAATCATTTTAATTGTATATTTTTTAAAATTTAATCAATTTCCATTTTGATGAAATTAAGAATTTTTGACCACGTTGATTTAGGAAGAACAATAAAATTGAAATAAAACTGTCATATTAAAAAAGTTGTAACTAAATCTGAAACTTACTGAAACTGAATAAAAATTGCGATCATTACATTTGAGGTGTTTGTATGAACCAGTGATTCTCAATCACTGTGCCGCGGCAATTTTGTGTGCCGCGAAATTCCAAAAATGTGCCGCCAAATTTGAGAAATCTCTATAAATCTGTATAATCTATATAACCATCAGTTTCTTCGTGTGCCGCCAAATTTTTGAAAACGTTAAAAGTGTGCCGCAACAAAAACAAGGATGAGAACCACTGGTATGAACTAATATTGTCAAATATTTCCAAGTACCTTCACGCAAAATATGAACTGATTTTTTTTCAAACTTGAACCCTCAAAAATCCAATTCCAAGAGATTACGAAAGAATTTTGAAAATTTTTTGCAAATGCAAGCGAAAAAAACAAAAAATAATTTAACTCAAGTTGTTAATAACATAATAAAATATCCCTATTCAAAACGAAAATAGTTAGTGAAATATAAAATGATATTTATTTAAATTTTGAATTCATACATCCGCACATCTCTGTTTGATTTCATTGAATTAATTAATGACATTATCAAAATTTATAATTGATAAAACATTGCAAGTAGATAAGTCACTTATTTCAGAAACAATTTATCTTTTTTTCTATAACTTTTCCAGGAAAATGTAATGTAATGATTTATGAAATGTAATTCAGTAATTATCATTAGAAATTCAGAAAGCATTATAAATTATCCACATTCTATTAAATATTAACCTATTTTAACATTTTATACAATAATTTACCTATTCAAAAACTAAATTATTATTTAACAAAAAGTGGCACTAATCTGATTTGCTTTTAAACTCTTCTGAATATAATTTGATGTATTGTCAATTATATTTGATATTCAGAAATAGGTATATTTAATCATTTCTGATATTAAACTTATATTTTCTAAATTATATGTAACAAATCTGAATTACATTTGCTTCTCAATTAATTGCAATTTATACTTTCGCATTGTTGAAAATTTCCTGTTAGAAAAGAAATAGAAAACCAAATGACTGTTAATTTATGTAAAATTGACAGTTCAACCTCGGGCAATTACTTAAACCATCCAACCATATCTTTGTTGACAAATAAAACAATTTACACAATTTTCCAATAAAACTAAATTGAACTGTTCCAGAACAACACTCGGTTGTGATTGTAATTGCAACAATTACAAGAAAAGGGTGCAGCAAATTGATAATTTCCAACTGTAGCCTATTTATTTCCATTTCGCTGAAATAATGGAATTTCAGAACGGTAGACTTCACAATAACCATTGTCAGGTTTCAATTATTTTGGGTGTTGTTCCATTTGACTCCTTGTTATCCCCTCATCTTCACTCACATTCATGCAATTAAATTGGACATAAAATTTATAGTAAGCGCTCTTGCAGGAACTCCTATCAACAAAACCCAATGATACATTTTTTTTTTTTTGTAAATTTGAGGCTGCAACAAAATTATTAATTTGTCGTTGTTATGTGTTTTTCAAATTAATCCGCTATTAGATTAGAAAATATAATTAAAACCAATGTTTCTCATTTTGCATTCAACATGTCAGAGTCAAAACATATGACTATACCACAACACTATATCATGCACATGGTTTCAGTGCAATAAACAATAACAATCAACATGAAGCCGGAGTTGCCAAGCAACCGAGCACTTCATGTATGCAGATACGGATCATGACGCGAACAAAAACGCAACGAGACCGCGAAACAAATCAACGAGAAGTCGAGAAACGGACGAACGAGCGAGTAAAGTAATGAAACAAATGAGTAAATGAGACATTAACACCGTCCATGACAATTACACTTACAAGCACTTGATAGCGTACAATTGCCGGCACCGATTTTTACTTTTATTTCAACGTTCCAAGCTGTTGCACATGCAGTGCACATTCGGCTGGCAAGTTAATTCGCTTTGTTTCAGCTGGTGATTAACACTTGCAATTGTTTCCATCAGCGTTCGAATTTGTTTATGAATTTTAAGGACGTTTACAAGTGTCAAGTAGGCAACAAACGTAAACAAAATAAATTTGACCTCATAAGCAAAAAAACAACAATAAATAATTACAAACGACTCCTGAATCCACTAACAATTTCATTTTCTTTTAGATTTTTTCAGGCAAACTTGAAACCACTGAATCTTGTTACAAAATTAATTAATTGCAGAATTTATTTTATATAACATTAGTTTATCTTGTTAATATCAACTAATTTTCTAAATTAATATAAACCACAAAATCTATCGCAAAGTATTCTTTGTGAAACAAATAGAAAACATTTAAGCGAGATTTTTGGGTTTAGGATCTTAGGATTAAAATCAGCTTTTTTAAATATGCAGAAATTGGATTCAAGTTGTATTTAAACAATGCTATTTGTCATAACACAAAACACATGGTTTAAAAATGGTTTGTTTCTACCATAATAATCTATTAAACAAGCTGTTTTTTGAAATGTTAAAAAGCGAACTTTATTAACTGTATTTAAAACTGCATTTATTTCATCTCGAAAAATAATATAATTGTGCTTTCTTAATTCTTCCAGTTAGAAATTTTGCAACCCTATATATCTGAAAAATAGTACAGTTCTCTAATTATCAAATACCATCAGAAATCGCTTTCTTAAAAATAATTGGATTTCTAATAGATTGTTGTAATCTCATTGGTTTACAACAAGTAAAAAAGGAGACTACAACTTTTAAATAAATAGATGTCATTTTCTGCAATATCACACCAATAGTCTTAAAATAATCATATTTTTAAAAATTCCTGGGAAAGAAATCCTGTTTTTATTTATTGTCATCTGTCAATAAACACAGACCATTTCCCTAAATTTGGGAAACTAGTAAAATTGTTTTCACATTTTCTCAGGGTTTTTGCTCGTAAAATCCCGGACAACTTCAATAAAATTTCGATTTCTACGAATAAGAACATTTGCAATTCTGGTTTTCCTTTGAAATTTACAAAGCACTGGAATTTAGTATCATGCGAAATGTTTATTAATGTTTATGCAAAAATATTTCCAAAATACACTGTTCAAATTTAGTTGATTCGTAACTGACAAAAGTTTTGATTATTGATCATTTCAAACAATACAAGTCATTAAACATTAATTTTATATGCAACCCAATTAACACCAAACAGGTCCCAGTACACAATTTGATTCTAGAAACAAATTATAAATAAAACCGGATAATTATCCAATGGGACCTTTAAACCCAATTAAAATCATAATCATTGAATATCAATCACAGTAGTTATCGCTAAAATCCAGGTGCAAAGTTGAAATTGAACCATCTTCGCAGCATAATAACGCAAAAATTTTACAAAAACACGTGTCAAATGTCATTATGCATTGGTTTGTTTGTATTGCAAGGTTCGTGGTGTACCTACGACACTACAAAACCAATAACGAAACAATGCAACCATGGTATACACATGCCGATCGCCATTTGTTTCGCTATACGCGAGTATATGCAAATGTGACGCAACAATTGAAAGTTGTTGTGCTCGCCTGCAAGTGTTGCCGATTGCGAGCTGGGCTCACTCAAGCAAATTAACCGTACCGTGTCCAGCCGGACTTGATTTCATTGGCGATCACGTGTTTCTTGCTATACGCACACGGCGTTGCGAGCGACGCAGTACATTAAATTAGCGACTTAACCTCATTTCGTCGACGGCGCTCGTCCGTTGTTGACTGGTCGCCATGGCAACCGCATGCAAACACAGAATGCTACTCACATTGATGCTGCTGGGCGCGAAGACAAAGTTGGCAGTGGTCGACGACGACAACGACGACGGCGGCGCGGGTAGCGCCGACGAGGACGTGGTGATGATGTTCGCGTCGGCGAAGTCGGCGCCGATGAAGCTGGTGGCCGCGTACGAGATCGACGCCGACGTGCCCGAAAAGTGCGACGTCTGGCTGTCGTTGGAGAAGTCCGAATTGTTCGACATGCCATCGCTCAAGCTCAACTCCATCTTCATATCACACGCGTCTCCAGCACTCGCTCCAGTAATTAGCGGAATGTCCATGCACCTTGGCTTTGAGCCTGCACACCGTCGTAGGTCGCTACGCGCTCGGCATATGGTTTCGGCGTGTTGTGTGTTTGGGATGTGGTGATGAGTCACGCCACGCTGCGAGAGCGCCGCACACAAAACACTCTGCGTCTTCGTTCGCAGAAAACCACCGACCGACCAGCCCGATCTGGAGCGCTCACCTCAGCACGTCGGGGATCTCTCGCTCGCTCTCGCACCACTCGCGGGCGCGTTCGGCGGGTGCGTAATGTTGTGAAACCAACAAGTCGACGGCGCGCGGACAACGTGCGTGTGATGTCACGGCTAAAAATACATTGCGCTCGCGAACAAGCGAGGCAAGCGAGCGAGCGCACACGGCGTGCTCTGCGGTGCAATTGCATGGGCGAACACGAACGACGCGACGCGTAAATGGACGACGCGTTTCTTGGAACTGGCTGGTCTTGGCCGATGAGTCATCGCCTCGTTCAACGTGCGCACACAATCGAAATCTTATTGCATTTTACGAGCCACTAACTCTCTGCTGCTGCTGCTCTGGAAGACGAGAGCACGCGTTCCGGAAGTTGTGGAATTCGATGAATGTACAAGGCTTTTGGTGTCATACGGTATTTGGAGTACAGATTGAATCGTCCGCTTGGATTGCCCACCAAATACATAACATTTTAACGATATTGACGGATAATAATCAGAATTTCCGTGTACACAATCATAACTTTTCACTTTGGGCATAAATTTTACATTCCAATAGGATACCAAATGTAGTTCTTATAAGATAACCGAAACTAATTGGAAATCAATGTGGATAACTTGCCACACTATAATGAGGGCGCCACATGTCGGTGAAGTGAAAGTCACATAAAGTGATATTTTACATATAAAATATTTATACTTACGAGTTTTGCAGTAAAATGAAAACCTCTCTTAACACTCTTTAGGTTGTGTCAGCACACTATACATGATAAATTTTCATATTTGCTTAAATATATTACGGCAATACATTCCACTTATAAAATGATAAATAAGAAATTAAATTATAATACCAAAATCACGAAAATATTTGTTCTTCCATTGTTTCATGCTATGAATGCATTTAACTTAGTATATCCGATGATTAAATAAGGTGAGAATTTATTCCACCTCCAGTTCGAATTGATCGATTTCGTCGCACATCTCATTGAAGGATTGAGCCCATTTGTTCATCTCCTGTTTCTGAAAACAAGAACAAATAGTCATTAGTAATGCAAATATGATATTTCACAAGTATATTAAGTGAATTTCAGATTTGTATGGTATATTATAATCACTAATTCAATCCAATCCAGCATCCAATAACATGGATAACGTATTTTTACGCATTTATTATCATATTAATTATCAAAAAGTCCAATCATTTTGCATTTAGTAAATCGTTGGAGTTCGAAGCAATGTCAATGTTTAATCAGCCCGGAATTAATGTTTTAGTTATCACAAAGGTTCACTTGATAACGACAAGTTAATCCAACCCATTGATAAGCTACCACAGCAAAATGCTTATCATTTCAAAGTTGTCATTGGTGTAAAAATAATGATTAATCATATTTTGATTAATAGACATGTTCTTCATATTCATGAATATTCGTTATATCGCACCACATGATCATGTGAATTAAATAAAAAAAAAGAATTTGTGAATGAAATAATTATCTGTCATTCCAAAACGATAACTGAAATATTTATATCATCATATTTACTAATAACTTCAAATTCATTTCTATTTTTTGTCACTTGTTATGAAATTCATAAAAAAAAAACAAAAAGTATAAATATGAAGCACAAATTATTGACCATAAAGTTTGGTAGTTCAATAAATAAAATATAACCAATTCCAAATATTCCTTTATAGGGCCAATAAGCTAATCATCACTTAATTCCATTCTAGACACAACGTCCACATTTCCAACTCCAATTTTCACTTATTCTAGGTTTTCTGACTATAATAATATAGGCAATTTTAATGTGAATTATGATACTGCGGGTACGTGATCAAAAGACAGTTCATAAAGTTCCGTTTTAAATTCGTGGCGTTTATACTTTCGCATGAGCCTGTGCATTACCTGACGATTTTGCTAATTAATTGTATTTAATTTCAAACGATAAAAACCATCGCGTGGATTTCAAATGCCTGAATAATTTTAAACAAACTTTTAATATTTACACGCATGCTATGATTTCTTTCGTTACTTTTAGAACCTGAAATTTTTCAGCCGCTTACTACAAATTACTATGGGAACAAATAATTAAAACAATCAATTAAACTAATTAGCATTGTGGGTTGCCTATAATCGAGCAAAATGAACCCAAAATATTTCCAACGTTAATCATTTCTACATTAATTGGTTGTTGGTTATTTGTACATGTTTCTAAAATTGTTCATGCTAAAGCAAAGAAAGCTCAAGTCTCAAGTGAAAATTACGCATGAACGAATGAGTACATAAAAGAACAACCTCCTATTTTTAATAACAGCCTAAATTTCCTTTATCTTACTGGAGCATATAATTTAGCCTTCATTATGTGAGTTACTACCAGTGACTAAAATTGAATATTATTCACTTATCAAATAAGTGACGTATTTTTTTCTACAAGTTGGAGAAATGAGTATCTTTTATTTTACAAGTGAGAGAAATGAAAGATAACTCACAAAATAAAGCTCTCCTCTTGTTACTAAGGTTTCCCAATGTGCCAGCTCAAACGAAATTCTGACGATTTAATTGTAGCGTTTGAAATTGTGGAAACAATTTTGGAGTTTGTTGCTTCTTGGACCGTTGTATCAACGTTTCTCCAGTAAGATAAAATGTCGTATATTATATGTGTGCGAAATGCCCTAATAAACTCGTGAAATTTGTGTATCACTCATTTATAATTTTGCATTTCTCACACTTATAATATAATCTACTATTTTAAAAACAAAATTAAAAACCTACCTCTTTTTGGGTCATTTCATTACGCCGCTTCCGCCTGCGCTTTTTCTGCTTAACGCCTTTACCATCACTTTCGAACGATCCCTTGCCATCTTCAGAACCACTCTGATCTGACGCACTTTCAGCAATCCGAACGCGTTTTCTCTTCTTAACATATGTAAAACTAGGTAAATCCTATCAAGAGACAAAAGATAAATTAATTCTCTACTCTAACAATCATAATAATACACTTACCCGTCTACTTAAATTCTCACCATCCAAATCTTCAAATATACCAATAATCTCCTTTGCTTCGGCTTCTTTCGGTTGCTCTTCAACTGCAGTTTGAGATTCAGGACTTGCAAACACTGAAGTTTCTACATCTGCCTGATCTGCTTTACCTTCCTGCTCCACATTTGCTGCCAATGCGACGTCTTTGAGATCGTTCTTTTTCGGAGTTTTCATAACAAATCGTGTAGGTTTACCCTGGGGTCTATTTTCGACCGTCGCACTCAAAGCAAAGAACTCAACGTCGGTAGAATCGTGCTCAGGAGTGTTCATCAAATTGGTGACATCACGAAGCACTCGTGATTGCCCCGGCGGGCGTTTACTAATTTTGATGGGGCTTTCATTCGCCGGCTTCACAGGACTCAGAAGGAAGTTTTCGTCGAATAATGTACAATTGCCTTGATCCGTTTCATTCGCTTCAGATGCGCCTGGTAAATACTCCAAAATACTTGTCTGTTTCGTTTTCTTCGAGGCGGCACCTTCGGGCGGCGTTTTACCCTTTGGTATGGCACTCAATCTGCAATTGAATACTGGCTGATGCGCTTCAACAATTGTCGAGTTTAGGACCATTTCTTGATCGAAGGCGGGCAGTGATGATTTTTTCATCTGCAACAGGTGCGGGCCGTTGCGAAGAACAAGATGGGGACGCCATGGGCTTGAAGTTGCAGGTAATATAGTTCTATCTGAAGTAGTATTTCGCGACACTGGTGTTGATGCAGCTACAGCAGGTATAAAGGTGCTGTTCGCGTCCGGTTTCTTAAAATCGCTGTACGTGATATTTAATGCTGATTTTGCTACGACTGGAGATGGAGGTGTCCGATCATTAAGAAATGACTGGCATATTTGCGCAATCTCATTTAAATCCTGTGACATATTTTTAACGTGCTCATTTGGGCGGTCATCTGATGCTTGAGGAACCATCCGTGCTGCTTGCTTTAGTTGTTTGGTTTTTACAATTTTCACATCACTGATAATATTAACTTTCCTCTGTTTAGTTAATTCAGGCATCTTATTGTTGATTGGTTTTGTTTTCAATTGTGTGGGCGGCTTCTTGACTATTCGTTTTAGTTTTAATTTTTCTTTTTTCGTATCCAGTCGTTTGATTTTCTTTAATTCTTCTTTAATACCTCTGTCATATTCGTTATCAGAATCCGACTGGGATCGCTCGCATAATTCAAATTCGTAGATATCCTTTTTTATCTTTTCAGGTACTTTGACGGGTCTCTTATAAACAGGCAAATTATCATTCTGAGTATCAGGGAGTTCCCCTTCAACGTCATTTTCATCCAATGACTGTGAATTCACAAAGTCTTTGTACTTTTTGTTTGACTTTCGAGGTCGAAGAGATCTCAAGCCTTGAAATTGCACATGTTTTTTAGGGGAAATAGATTTTCTTGCCTTCTGTATTTTGACAGAAGTTTTCTTAGTTGAAGAACTATTTTGCTCACGTTGTAGGAATTTTCTTTGCTTCTGAGTTTTCTGCTCATTTTTCTCCTTATGACTGATATGAGTGCTTGGCGATGCAGAGCCAACAACCCCACTTCTACAAACATTATAAATATTATTGATCTTAATGTTCAAGATCTAAAAGCTTTTAACATACCTGACAGGAGTTATCTTTGTTGGTGAATTGCTTGGTTTCCTACCTCTCCTACGAATGGTTAAAGATGTAGAATCCTTGGAGTCAACACCAGTACCAACTGGAGACGACCTTCTACACATGTTTAATACATCAACATTGTTTCAAGATACTGGTAAATCTTCAATTCTACACACCTGAGACTAGTTTTCTTTTCTGGCGAGTTAGTTTCCTTCCTGCATCTGGTACGAGTGATTAAAGACGCAGAATCCTTGGAGTCAACTGTAAGACTCGGAGTATCCTCTTGCAACGAACTTCTCCTACTCATGTTTAATTATTTAATACATTAACAAATTACTTTTCCAGATGTTTAATCTAATACTTCTACATACCTGGCAGAAGTCAACTTTGCTGGAGCATTAGTTCGCTTACTGCGACCGTTACGTGTAATTAAAGATGCAGAATCCTTGGAATCTACACCGAGGCATGAAGTATCCGCTGGCAATGGAGTTCTGTTCATGTTCAATACATTAACAATTTACTTTTTCAGCTTTTAAAACTAATACTTTCACATACCTGACTGGAGCTAACTTTGCTGGTGACTTATTTTGCTTTCTAAGACTGGTATGAGTGATTGAAGATCCAGAGCCCCTGGAGGCAACACCAAGGCGAGGAGTATCCTCTGGTAATGGATTTCTATTCAAATTCAATGTATTAAAAACTTACTTCTCCACCTCTTAAAACTAATTCTTCCTCATACCTCATAGGAGTTAACTTTGATGGTGACTTTTTTTGCTTTTTTGGGCTGGTACAAGTGATTGAAGATCCAGAGCCCCTGGAGGCAACACCAAGACCAGGAGTATCCTCTGGTGTTGGATTTCTATTCAAATTTAATTCATTAAACACACATCTGCAGCTTTTAAAACTACTACTTCTACATACCTGGTAGGAGCTAACTTTGATTGTGGCTTCTTTTGCTTTCCTAAACTGGTACGACTGATTGGAGATGCAGAACCCTTGGAGTTAACACCAAGACTTGCAGTATCCTCCAGCAATGGACTTCTGCTTATGTAAAATATATTCACAACTTACATTTCTAGATGTTCAACCTAAAGCTTTTACATACCTGACAGGAGTTAACTTTGCAGGTAAGTTATTTTGCTTCCTACGAGTGGTACGAGTGGTTAGAGTTGCAGAGGCCTTGGAAGCAACACCAATATGTGTTGTAGGCGCCGGTGATACATGTCTACACATATTATGTACATCAATATTTTCATAATGCCAAAATTAATGTTTATACACACCTGGCAGAAGTTTTCTTTGCTGGTGACTGTTTATTTTGCCTCCTCGATTTGGCATCACTTACTGGAGGTACTACAGGTTTGGAGGTACGAACACCAGGACCTGGAGAACCATTTGGTAGTGGAAGTCTGCATATGTTTAACATATTAGTAAACTTTTAAGATGTTGTTTAAGATGTATCATATACCTGTTTCGAAGGCAACGATTAGGGCGAACCATGTTTATAGCTTGCATTCCCTCTAATTACTTGATATACACAGCACCCAACCCTGAGTTGATTACCACAATCTTTGCAAAACAATATAATGTTTATAAATCATAGTAAATCTTCAGTTGAAATGATGTAATGCATCCAATTCGCCGGGAATTTGCTAATGAGTAGCAGCTAGCAACCGAAAACAATATTAACCACCGTATGGCACGCAGTTTGTTAGCAAACTTTTAAAGATACATTATACCGGCATACACGATTATGAAACGCGTTCAAAGATTTGTAAAACAATATAAAATGCAAGAAAGCAACACCAAGAAATATTCAAAAGCGTTGAAAACAAAAACCAAACACAATAAAAGTGTCAAACAACGTAGGTGCCATCAGTGACATTTGTTTGAACTTGTTTATGACAGTTGAACAGTATCACGTGACCGTGACGGTCTCGGGCCCAATATTTCTGTTTGGTTTAGTTGTGAATATGCATTGAATTTATATCATTCACGGTAAACTAGAGTTTGCAAAAACAATAACATTCAAATATGACTAAGTATTCAAATTATAGATTTAAAATCTACATCAATTGATCCAGTGTTGTCGGTTTGCATAAGACACTTCTTCTTACAATAGGCAACACTGCATTTTCAAAAAGTGAATATTAAACTACAGATGTCGCTACAAGGACTGAATTGAAATATTTTGAAGCAAAGAACAGGTGCTATTCAATTTACTTTATTTAATACAAATCTACTTATTCTTAACTCTAATTGTACTTTCATCAAAGTATTTATTATATTTCTTGGGACCATACCGTTTTGTGGGATCTTTTTTGCTATTTGCAGGAGTCAAATTTGGCATTAAACCTGCAAAAATCAAAACATTGCAAATAAATGCTTTTATATGTTCTGATTTCATAAATGGTCATGAATATTTAGCTGTAGTTTTAACGATGATCATGTATAGGAAATTGTACTGTAGATTATTGAAAAATAATCAATTCATTAGCACTTATGAAATCAGGACTATGCATTAGAGAAACTACCTGCTTTCTGTGCCATTGCAACTAATGTCGTTACTTTCCGTTGCTGCATCTTACATAAACCTGTAATTCTCTTTGGTAGCATACAGCCATCTGAGCGAAGAAACTGACTGAGTATAAGTACGTCTGTATGTTTTAGGTCCAGCCCCAAAGCACATAAAGAGCATTTTTGTTCTGATGAAGTCTTTACCAGATATTTCTCACGAGGTGATTCCACAAAAACGCCTTCAATCACCAATTCCTTTCCGTTTTGTGTTTCTTGAACTAATAAAACATAACATTTGAAGGTTAAGTGCCATACAAAAAACGATGCAACTTACTTTGTTTTAAATTTACGGTTGGTGTTACACTGAAAGAGCGTATTTTGGGTTGAACACTCGTGAATTTATTTGTGAACCTTATTGTTCTTAAAAGCGAATTCATTTTTTAAATGTGTGAAGATATCATGAATTATTCGAAGGAGATGAGACCAGTCCACACTTTCACTCAAGTTGAATAATGTTATATTTGTTAATTTTTAATATACTTTTGGATTATTCCAGAAGGACTTTACATTGTATACAATTTTAAGTTGTAAATATATTGTTTAAAATTCGGGATTATTTATTTTATAGAATTTTTTAAAGTGTATATATGGCTTTATAAGTATATGTCAAAGTGATCGTAAAGGCATATGTACAGGTCAAGTAATAACAAATGAAGGACATTATAATAATTATCAACATTTGAAAAGAAACAGTCACAACTTTTGATAGATATTTGTAATTAATTTCTAAATAATGTAAAATATATATATTTCTGAAGTTTGGAGAAGGGTTGTTACATTCGAATTGTGTAGGTGCAGCTTTATTTTTCTAGGGGTTTAATTTTTTTACTGTTATCTGACCGCATACAAGCGCACATCGCATCGAACGGTTCGCGTGTACATACAAGGCATAAATCGGGAATTGAGTCATGCAATTACCACTACCAAGCGACTAACGACTGACACAAAGAACCAGCGCGAGGCATTCAACTCGCAGCAGCCGTCAATCGACGTTCGCTATCAGCCGTTATACAGTGACAGATCGCCCGATCGCCATTGCTCCTCCAGGCAGAGAACAAATCGTGTGTGCCAGTCCGAAAGTTTATTCGTCGAGTGTGCAGATTCCACCAGCCCAGCAAACAACAGCAGCCCAGGCCCGTTCGTTGTTTTCACCTCTCCGTTTCGTTTGCGTTAATTATGTTTATTAGTGCCAGTGAGGCATTGAATTCATCAGAAAGTACGGAAAGTAATATATCAGAGAACTGTTGTGAAGCCATGCCAGCGTTAATTAATAAAAAGTCTATGTAAGTATCAGCCTTGCGCTGCTTTGTATGAACATCACCCATCGTGTCATCCACACATCGACACGCGGCGCATGATGCATTTGTTCCAGAAGCATTTCGAAACGCGGACGATTCGGTCGGGAGTTATTGCTTGCATAAGAAAATAACTTCATTATGAGCCAGTTAGCGATAGTGGAGATGTTTGCGAATGACCTTGAGCGCGGAATTCGCTCGAGCATTAGAATAATGGTGGTTGGTGCGCGCAGTATCGAGCAGCGTAATGAAATAATAGGAGAAAAGGCTATCATGTAAACAACGGCGGAGTGTTTTCGTTGGTGATAACGCTCGGGCGGGCGCAAAATAGCAGCGCGATAGAATGTATGTGATGGATACGTGACTGTCGTCATCGCTCGCTCGCTCGGTGAATGTCATTACACGCATTACACATCGTGTCGCTGTGCGACTGGCTCAATCCTAATGCCTTGGCAAACGTCGTCAGTAAAAATCGTAATTGTACGCTGATAAACAAAGCGGCCTAATAGAGGACAACGCGCGCGCGGAAAATTCCACTCGCCGAGCGCATTTCGAACGAGTCGACATGCAGCCAACCAAACCCGTTGCTGCAATTGCACCAAGCAAGCACGTTCGAAATTTACGCGCTGAAGAAGTGACGATCAGCATGAATTGGCAGTGTTTACATGCTCGTAATAACAATATTATTATCACCAGCAAGCTGCTTTTACGTATGCCACTCACCACATGTCTAAAAATAGTTCCACATGTTGGTAATTCTTTTGTTTTTTGTTTTGTTTGGTTGAGTGGAACAGTGATCGACAAACTTTTTTGGCTTTGGTACCCTCTAATCAGATGCAAAATGATGGCATGATTCCAAATTCAGATAAATGAAAATCAATATTATGGTAATAACAATACGCTAAAGTTTCTAAATTTGAAGGAAAGTTATTGTTTTCGAATAAAACATGCAGGCTGTTTCGGCTGACGTGTCCACCCCCTTAATGTCGTCCATTTTTAATTATTGATATTTTTGGTCATATTTTTGGTATACTATTGATATTAATTTCTGGTTTTATAATATCCCCCCCCACAAAAATGGACATACAGTAGAGATAGGACCAAAAGTTATGTTTTAAATGGAACAGGTTATAAATTAATACACCATTCCAAAGTTGGGGATATTCTTATCATATGTCTATTAAACAGCTTGATGTACAATGTAGATTGCAAGAAGTTAAATAATGAAAAATACAAATATCTAGTAGGCTTACTTGCATGATATTCTTCAAAAACAATTGAATCAAAAAGCATAAAATCTAAACATTAAGCTAAGTGTTGGGAAATTTTGTTTATGAGTGATTTTATTTTATTTTCCCTTGTACGATTACTTCTTTTTTAACTATATATAAAGTCACTATTGCCATGCTGATTACACCAAGAAAATATGCCCTTAATTAGACTATTGCATAATCAAGCAAATTCTTTCTGCTAAAAATTCTGTTTATCCTGATATTTAAATAGAAATAAATAACAGTGAAATAATAACCGATTTTTTGCCTTTGCCATAAATTAGTAGTAAATTTCATTAGTATGTGATAATGGAACAGGAGTAGATAAGACTTGAATAATCTTATAAAAGAAGGTGTTTTTAAAAATTAAGAAAACTTAACATTTATGATTCTACGAGAAACCTTGATTGACGTTTAGTTTTACTTTATTCAATTGTTTTCAACAAATATACAAATATGCCTAGATATTGGTATCAGTGGATAATTTAACTGATAATATCATCGCTACATTGACAAATATAACGCATGTGATAATAAGAATCAGTCCAGAATATCATCTTCTTTTGAGTGAAGTAAGAAAATTTAGGGCTTTTCATTAAACAGGGAAAGTTTGGTTCATATATTTTTGTACGACGTTCTTTTGTTTTTCTAACATAAGTAAACATTAATAAAGTAGACAAATATATCGTCTTATACCAAATTTGGGGATAAAATTCCAGGAAACAGAGGAGTTAAAGGGTGCTCACAATAATTGAGACATTCTAAATGTATTAATTATTAACCTATTATTTTTATAAATTGTTTCTTCAATTTCAACATGGCCTCTTTTTGAATTCAAAATGGCGTATCATGTTAAATTATCATGTGTATCTTTCGAAATTGGTGTACTCCACTTTGACGACCACTGGCGTAGCAGACGTTGGCATAGCATCCGGTGAACATTAGAGCTATGTGCATAAAACATAAATTGGGTTCGCGTGCGCTCATACGTAATGTGACGAAAAGCACAAAACGAGTGAGTGAACGGACGAGCGTAATTGGACGCCTGTATGTCAGCCAAATTTCAACTATTTATAGTATTGTGCGCACTTGGAACGCAAAAAGCGCGTCAAGTGTGCGGGATCTTAATTTGTAAACAATAATAGCCGTGTAATCGAGTCAAGAGCAATTTGGGCGCATGTGAACGCTCAGTATTAATCAAGCACACGACGCGTAATCAGCACCATATCCCAATTTGCTTCGTCGCTTATCTCTCTTCTATCTTCTCAAATTCCAAATAAAACAATGTCTAATGTGATGGAAACAATGCCTGTGATAAGGTAGCGTGCTTTTTGTGACGCGTACATGAATATTCGGGGTGTTTGCGATAAACAAATGACGCAAGGGTCAAATGCTTATCGTCTGACACAGCGCGCTGAATAATGTAAACAATAATTATTATACGCATCGTCCAAAAGCACTTTCCACAATTCAATTTACAACGCCTATACATATATATTATACATGCAACATAATTGAAAATAGTTTGCATCATGAGTGTGCACTTTTTTTGCGCCAGCGTTCATTGTCACCGCAATTATATTGTTTGTTTTGTCTGCCGCAGGGAGAACTTTATGATGAGTAGTAAGCGGTCGGCCGACAGCGTGTCGTCCGAGGACAGCCTCTCCAACTCCATGTCTCTGGGCGCAGGGCCTCTGTGGTGGTCCTGATGCCCCTGGGCACCCCAGGGGCGCTCCGCCGCCGTTGCGGCTTACCTTCCGCACTGGCCGTCAGCCCTGGGACGCCGTGCTCAGCGGCAGGACGCTCTACATCGCCCTGCCGCCGTGCATGCTGCCCGAGGGCTCCCGCGAGGCGTTCGTTTCCCTACTGGAGGCCGCCGAGGAGAAACTGAATTGCCAGCACGTCGTCGTTGTAAGTGCCCTGCTAGCGACCCTCGTCCAGCTTGAATCACCATCTAATTACTAATTACATCCGCCACACTTCGTTCATTGCTTTGCTTTGTTTTTAGTCTTCGTTTAATAGTCTCAAATGGAAGAGATTGTGTGATGATCTAAAAAATAACCAAATGAGTAGTTTGCCATAGAAATCAAAGTACGGTGAACTCTAACGAAAGTAACTGATATTTTAGAAATTGAATTTGAAAGGCGAGAAAAGTCTGGGATTATCAGTTATCAATTGTCGGCTTATTGTGACCTAATTTCGCAATAATTTCTAAAGTTGTGAAATTAATGGCCTCAAAGTTATGATTTTTGACGAATTTTTGTTGTTTGTTGTTCCTTTTTGGAATTCATAATCTAATAATTATGTTAAATCACGGATGAATGAAAGATTCCGAATCATTTTGACTGATACATACATTTTACTTGTTTTTAACAGCTTTTGTTGTTGTTTTGTCTTTCTGGAAAAAACTAGGTGTAATGAATGAAGAAGTTGCAAAATCGAAAATTGCTACCACTTATGACGACATGTCATCAGTAAATTAAAATTTTGTTTGACTTGGCACGTTAGGATAATGTTTGACAAGTCTTGAACATTTTAAATCATAGACTTTTTTGAAGTTTCTTCTATTTTAGTCACAAGTGAAATAAAAAGTATTCACTTCTCTCACGTGACTAATTTTACTTGTGGATAATATTGAATCTTACTTATTACTAACCCTAAGAAAGTATATTATGATACACAAATTTCACGAGTTTATTATGGCATTTCGCATACGTCTAATATACGACATTTAACTTATTGGAGAAAAGTTGATACAATGTTCCAAAATGCCAAAAAATCCAAATTACTTTCACAATTTTTGATGTGACATTTCAAATGTCACAATTAAATCGTCAGAATTTCGTTTGAGCTGGCACATTATGATTATGTTTGCTAAACCTTAAATATTTGAAACCTTAGTAACCAGAGCATTTTATTTTGTGAGATGTCATTCATTTTTCTCACTTGTAGAAAAAATTGTATTCATTTTTCCCACTTGTAGAATAATGTACGTCACTGATTTGACAAGTGAAAATTATTGAATTTAAGTCACTAAAAACAGGTTGGGAAATTCTAGATCATACTCTCCAGTAAAATTATCGTTAAATGTGTCTACTACGGGTCAAGAACTCTTAAAAGAAAAGAAAGACCCATTATGATTGGTTAACATAAATAATATGAGTTTCATATTTCATATAGTTTCGTCCGATAATATAATAAATATTATGATATTTATACATTGAGTAGTGAGATCGGTGGGAGTTTATTTTTTGCTGTTTCTGCAGTATGTTATCAAAATTTATCAACTTTCGCTTGAACCGAGGTTCTGATGACCGACTTAGCAACTACCAACCGGCTATTTTCGAACTAAACAATTTCATTTATTGATGTTGATGTAGTTATTATTGTGCGAATTGGTTTCTATACTTGTTATGCACAACATGCTCCCATACATTCGATAATTATTAGTGTACATAGTTACAGTTGCACAAGCAACGTATTTTACGTAGTGATTAGAGTGCATTAAATATTTAGTTATTACAGGTTCATTTACGTACGTACATATGTTGTTACCTTAATTACCTACGAACTACTTTTCGATATAAATATTCCAAAGAAGAATTACCAAATGGGTTTATGTGCATATTTATGGCGGACTAGTTACATATTTCGAATTAAGTTGATTGAGTAAGATTCATTTTGTAATGTGATTAGAATTTTTTGACATGATTGATAGTCTCATGATAGCCCTCATAATATTTCTATTTTATTTGAAGATCTCAGGATATTTTTGGACAACTTAACAAACTATTTATTTTGTTGCTGGAAAAATAACTTGCAACTGAATATTTTATGAATAATGGATATATTGGAACCAGCACTTTACAAACAAAATGCCACAGTTTTGCGTCTATTATTTGTTGATATTTGAATTTCAATGTGAAAACAAATAATGTCTACAAGTCTAGTGTCGACAACTGTGGGTGGCCATCTCATAAATGTTAATACTATGTTAACAAAAATAGAATGTCAATATGAATTTGGTAAAAATTGCTACGTTGTTATAATGTGTTTTACTTGACCAAATTAGGGACATTTTGTATCTACTTTTATTTGAGTCTATTTATTACCTCTATATCCAAAACAACAATATTAATAATGTGAGGCAAGAATGGTAAACTAATAGCTTTCTCAGTGATTTATAATGAAGCGAAGTACTTTTGTATCTAGAGTGGGAAATACAATTATTTTTGATATCATAGTTTCAACAAGAAATAAGTCGACTAAAATATATTAATCTCAACTAGTGTAAGGGGTTGAACATGTTTATGAAATGTTGTTTACATAAGCACATGAGAATAAGGCTGACTGATATATTTGTTTATCTTTTGTAGGTGTTCCCAAGTGATCGCAGCGACCGCGCAATGTTGGTGAGGACGTTCATGTTCCTCGGCTTCGCCGTTCTTTCGCCGACGTCTCCAATTATACCGCCCCAACAGGCGGCTGGAAACATCTGCATGCTCTACACCATCGAGTAGTCCGAAACGAAAGCCTCGGGGCCTTTGTAGTCACGGTCTACACTCACACACACCACACACGCATTTAATTTCTGCACAACGCCCGCCGTATTCGCCAAATTCAGTGCGAAGTGAAGGATGAGTTTGCACTAGTAGTGCACGCTCACCACAAATTTTCGTTGCAAAAGACATTGGTAGTTTCTGCAAAAAAAACTCACAAAAATTCAAATCGTAAATGGTGTCGCCACCGATTTCCAATTGACGACGAGAGTCTCAAGCAGTGAATTCAGTTCATTTTAAGTGTGTACTTATTACATTATCACAGATTCAGTTCTCTCTGACTTGCTGAACCATTTAGCGAGACCTCCACTCACAACGACGGTTCCAGCTCGTGGGAGTTCTGGTGCATCATCGCATTATTATTACGAGTATTGTATCAATATCAAATCGATAACAACTTTCCTTGACATCATCATATGTAGAAAATGTAGGGTGTGTAATCTTGTATTAGTCCTGTTGGTATATAACTATGGTGTATTCGTAGTGATTTAGGCGTTTCCCCCCTTTCCCGTTTCTCTCTATCGCTCACTCTTAGAGAACTAATCTGATAATAATGCTTTCTCCCTGATTTTTGCAATTTTTAAAGAATACGCCTGCTGTTTATCTCTCATCAGTTTTAACACACATTTTTGTAGATTTGTGACTCAAGGGTGCATAGTTTAAAATGCGCGAACTTAAGCCGTAGTACTTGTGCGGATATGTAACCCCTAACAATATAATATATGAAAAAAAAAACAAAAAAATATATAAAATATTTAAAAAACCAAAAAATAAGAGAATTTTGAGTATATATACACACACACATCAAAAAAGCATATAGTTTATATTATATATAATAAGATGTTATCGAACGCGAGAAGACAAAACAGATACTTGGGATATATTTGTAGGAGATCAAGCATATTTTTGGATTGCAGCAAAACACTGTCCGCATCTTTTCGATTCTTTCATTCCATCACAATTTTTCTGTTCAGCTACTTGCGTTCGTTCGTTCGTTCTCTAGATTTTTAATTGTACTTTACTCTTAGTTATTATGATTTTGTTTAATACATACAATTTTAAATTAAATTGCTAATTGCCCAAAATCACGACTTCAATAGATGGTTCTGTTTCCCTTTGATAGTTACAATCCTTTTACATATGGATAGAATGGATACATGGATTTTGAAATTCGTTTTTGATTCATCAGGTTTCCAGATTGCATTTTTACGCAATAAAGTTTGTGGTATCCTCGGGTCAAATGTGCTCCAGCGTAGATTCTGTCCTTTTAATTTCATCTCAAGCCGAAAACATAATTTGGGAAGGAACATTCAAAGTGCAAAATCAAATAGGAGTGAATCAGTCCCAAATGTCTGAAAAATTGATTAATAACGCAAAAATATGCATTTAAAGTTAATATGTATAATTATCTTCAATGGCAGTTAACAATATCTCATAATTTAGGTAGCTTTTTATAATCAAGTTTATCTATTTGGGCATAATCGATAGATTTTCTAAACGATTACTTCTTACTTCAAATTAAACTACTAATTGCCCATTGAGCGACATCAGTTGGTAAACTCGTCCATCTTCTTGCCGCCTCCATAATCTGATGTTTGCTCACCAACAATTTATACATAGTGTATTCTTTTTGTCCCCGTGCTATGCCGACTCCACTAACGGCCTGAAGGAATTCCATTCCAATCAGATGTTCATACGCTTTCATAACAACGGGTCGTTGAACCGTTTGGACACTGCTGCTTCCATTCGCAAATTTCGCATATCGAGTGTAAACCATTTCAAAATTCAACGGCTGATTATCATAAATTTCACAGTGGTGCTTCATGCTGATTAGCAAACACATTTCAAGAACACTCAAATCGAGTAATTGCTCAATAACTTCGTCTGCTTCAAACTTTTGCATTTCGTCCTCGAAATGGCTTAGTGTTATCGTGGGATACTGCGAGTTCAAGGAAGCAACTATGCTAATCTTCAATCATAGTATCAAAATTAATCAAAAAATTATGCCATAATTGTGTGGTACTCACCAGTAAATTCTTTAGTATATTATAATTTAATGTTACATCCTGTAATCTTTGAATATGTGTCCTCAATTGCTTGTCTTTAAGAAGTTTTGCAATTGATTTATTCCATTCATCAGTACTTTTGGAATTTAATTGTTTATTTGGCTTCAAGGTGAGAAATTGTTCGATGAGTTCAATGTAGGCAGCTAAACTATCATGTTCTTCAGTGCCAGGAAACAGGAAAATTTGTCGATGAGAAAATCGACTTTTCACACGTTTTTCTAACAATTCTATCACGTCCAACCGGCATGTAACCCCCAATACACATATAGGTGCTTGGGCTGATTGGGATATATCAAAAAGGTTGTAGAGTAATGTTTGATTTGTATGTGAGCTAAACAAATCAAACTCTTCAATAATAAATATCACACTTTTTGAGGATCTGCCACCAGTGCGAAGGCATGCCAATAAGAAGGCTAAATTCTCAGCAAAACTACCAAATACTTTGTCCTCAACAACATTATCAAGTTGCATTTGAGATGTGATTGCAATCAATGCTAATTTATCATCAGTGTGAATCAGTCCATTTAGATGGACAGTAACACAATTTGTTTCATAGTTTGGAAGTTCTTCTAGCTCTTGTATCACATTATTAACTAGCTGGAATGAGAATTTTATAAGAAAACTAGATTTTAAGATTAATTTGATATGTTTTACCGTTGTTTTGCCACATCCTCGAGGGCCTATTAGCAAGGCTGAATTTGATTCCCCAACATCAACAGTTCTATGTAAAAGATCATAAATTTGTTTACGTTCTTTTGTATAGGAGTCAAATTTACCACCAAGGAGTATATTTTGTCTTAATTGAGTACGTATTGCCTTTATTTTCTCCATTTAAATTAACATTCACCACTATAGCACAGACTATAGTTTTCACAAATATTACGAAAATAAACAAATCCCGCCTTTTTTAAAGTTTGGTTATGATTATTTTTGACGACATGTTCCGAAACTTCACGATCATGCAACAACTATACCGATTTTCAAACAGAATCAATTTTTCTTTTCTTCGTCAAGTTATCTAGTTCAATATACTGGCTTTTGTTAGTTTTCTTGAACCAACCATGTAAACATTTAGGAACCGCTGAAGGTGTACGAAACACTTTTCGTCCAATTTCTTGCATTGTCTTCGCATTCAAGACAAGAAATCCGACAAAATTTGTTACATTTTGCCCCCACACAAGTGACGCGATTAAAATTCCATCATCTTCTTCCACCGAAAGCGAAGAACCTTCATTTGCTACAAAAATTGGTTCACTGGGATAGCAATTATCCTCGCACCAGGTTAACGTGTAACCAGTTTGGACGTCTACTTTAATTATTGTTCCAGGATAACGAACGTCCACATCGCTGTTAATCGCGTAAAAGTAACGGTAACACTTTCCAATGAAGTTCTTGTAATTTATTTGAGGAGTTTCACATCCTATGTTACATAACATAGAAACTGTTGCAGTTGAAGCACCATTCAAATCGAGTATGAATCGCATTGGGCGGCCGCGAAACAATTTCGCATACTCCGGATTTGTCTGCATGTTCTTTAACGCTTCAGTGTACATGCAATTTATCATTTTGGGATCATCATAACAGCAGATATCAATGATGATTTCTGATTCTCGTTCGTACTGGTTGATAATGTGAAGAAAGAAGAATGCTTTAGTGTAGAAGCTTTTGACCAGACGGCCGTTTTGTCGGTCAATAACATCAAATCGGGTCTAAAAATAAAAAATTTATAAGTATTTCAAAATTATGTTAGGCAACCCAACAAACTCAATACAAAAAAGGGACCGTTGAAGAATTAACAATATTTACTCTTTTCGCATGAACGATTGCATGTTTTATAACAATAAAGGTGCAGTTACCTGTCGTGTATCGTCCCAATGTAAAGCACCAATTAACGGTTCATTGAGAAGCTTATTTTTGGCAAAAGCAACTATTGACACGCTGAGAGGTTGTTGCACGAGAATGAAATAATGTTGAGTAATGCCAAATGAATGCATGTATGAAGGGTTCAATAACTTTTGACAAGGAATTGCGGCCACAACTTCTGCGTTTTCAAACATTTCTTCAGAGTTCGTATTATAGGGAAATTTGACGATGTAATGGTATAATTTTCCTCTTTTATGCGCCACACCAATGTTGTACACGCTTCCTAAAAACAAATTCATTAAATTTTCACAGTGATAATTCAAACGACGTTTTACCATCGTAATCAATATGTGGATGTGCAGAATGATTAATAACACCAACATGTTGATACATATTTTGCCTCTTTTCGGTTGCCAAAGTACGTTTATTGATACGATGAATAATGGGCGATTCCCCAAATGCATACATCTCATCACCAAACGGATAAATTGTGATCATTGCATTATCGGACGATGCGTTTTCAGGATTAAAGAGCGATTTAACTCTGTAAATATAAAATTATTCCTTCGAATTTGAAGATTATAATTCGCCCAAACCGATGAAATATGGTATTGCATGGATCATTTATCGATTTCGTTCCGAAATCCGTAATCAATACACGTTTGCTTTGGATTTTCTTATAATATTCCGAGTTAACGAATCGGCACTGATAAGTCACATCCCCATTGGAAATTGTAAAACTTAAATCGTTACTATAAATATAACCAGAAGAAGAGTATTTCAACGTACCAGTGAATAAGTCCAAAATTATCAAACATGTGTCCGAATTGTAAATTCTCATTTATTTCGGAAGCACCTGGACCATTTCTGAACAATTGTCCATTCAGCCATTTTGGAATTTCTCCTTAAAAATCTAGCCATTATAATTATACTTTATTAGACAGACAAAGTAATTTACCACTTTCAAAAATACTATTCAAAGGTCTTATAACTTGGTTCTTGCAGGTTCTGAGCCAAATCGTGGCATCCACATGTGGATATAAACTCATTTCACTTTCGTTTATTTATCACACGCAGAGGCGCATCGATTACAAAAATGTGTCTCCAGATATTGTTTCACTACGAGAACTTTTAATAATGTTCTCGTGTCCACTGCACCTATTAAATTTGTTAAGTGGATTTGTCTCTAGGAATCGGAAATGGGGCACGCGTGGCTTCCGTAAACATTCATATATGTTATCGTAAAAAATAGCTTAATTCAATTACCTTGGCTTATATCAGAAATACTATATGCTATATGTATGTTTAGGGCGCACATTATTCATAAGATTAATGCGAACGAGCGATGCACGACTCGTAGAATCAGTCCTTCCGGTCCACATAATGCAACCACTTCCTGTACATGTAATCAGTGTCCATGTGTATGTAGGGTTGCATCATTTGCCCTTGGAGTAGCGCTTCCAGAACTTCTTTACGTCATCGTGTCCTGCTTTGTTCACGACCATAGTGCGTTTATCGCGATTGCACCATATGAGATAGCCGTTACTTTGGGCAAATTCACGCAGCACATTAAAATCATTCTGAAACAATCACATTTAATGTTTATAAACCGGAAAGTAAAAGTAACGCCCTCACTAACCTGTGATAAAAATTGACTATAAAGAACACCTTCGGAGTAGGTCAGTCGGTTACGCTCCAACTCCCAGAGCTTGATTTGGTCAACGACGGTTGGCGGTAAAGGCTGTTTGGCATCGCCTTGAAGCATCTGCGGATGTACATGCTGCCGTAGATAGCCGATAATTTGTTCAGCGGTAATGCCGCCTCTTAAAGCCTGACGAATGGAGTCTCGTGTAAGTATCCCAACCACAACGTTGGGAAATCTACAATTGGTAAATGATTATAATCATATTATTAACCACAATTTGCATCACTAATTGAATACCTGTATAGTAGTTCTGTGAAAAGTGCCAAAAGAGCAACTTGTAAATTAGAATCTGTGTACGCGTAGACGCGATAATTAGTTTCTACAACGATGTAACCTTTGGGTGTATCTTCCTCCAAATTCGATATTTTCGGATCAGTGCAGGTGATATTCAATGCTAATCTCGTTGGATAGAATCTCCCCGCTTTTCGCTGCATACATATAAAAATGAATTATTGCATGTTTTCATGTCAGAAGTTTACTCACCTTTCGTTGATATACTAAACCAAATTCACGTAAATGCTGTAAGAATACAAGAAGCTCAGAACTCATGCCTTCTGTGCTATAATCCTGTAAAATAAAATGTGAATTAATCAAAATATTCATTGGCAATAATAAACAATAATTGCTAACCTTTCCTAATGTACTAAAACTCAATTGAAAGAGGAACGTCAAACATTCGGCTAAATCCAAGCCACGACTTTCAGCAGTATCCAAATAGTGGAGTATAAAGTGCCAAACTTGTGCCTGTCTATCAAGGAGCAAAAATTGGAATCCTTGACGAGTTATCACAGAACTGCCATCCTCTTCATCACTGAAAACAAAAGATAGTTGTGATGCAATAAAATTCATTACATATTATTGATGAGTGAGAAATTATTTCTCATTAAATGAGTTTATATAACTCACCATTTCATTAAACCAGCATGAATGAGCACTCGCACTGCATCAGCAGAGATACCTTCAGGCTGTTGGGAGCCAACCATATAATGTAGTACACATTCCCATCTCTCCACTGAGTATCCATCTAGGAATGAAACATCTCTTGCTTTATTGTCTGCTTCTAGAGTTGAAGACATGCTCCATGGTTTGCCACTAGAGATATTAATACCAATAAATCAGTTATATTCTGGTTTTAGATGAATACCCCCCAAGCAGAGCAATTTTCAAGTTCCTCTTGAAGGTCCCACTGAGAATCCAGCCAGTCAGCCCTCCAGGTATGGGTGCTTCCTGCCACACAGCCAGATCTGTGAGCACTTTGCTCACATAGTTTGTTTCTCTGCAGAAATGCAAAAAAATCAATTTTTATGCATAGTGTTTTAAGCATTTTGTATTACTTTGCAAATAGTTGAGATCCCCATGATGCTACAACTGCCTGAGGCACTGGTTGCTCTACGAACAGTATGCGAATGACATATTGTCTTCCAAGTTCAGGTAACTCTCTACAAGTTGATAAAATATAACTTAAACATAAGTATGATCAAACTTTTAGGGTAAATACCTGTATACAGCCAGACAGATAGTGGGATGATTGTAAAGTTTCTCTAATACTGCGGGCGGTCGGGTTTTCAAGTAATCGTAAAGATTCTTGCATTCCAAGTTCGACAGCTGGATAACGGTTGCATTTGTTGGCGTTTCCGACGTCACGCCATTATCAGCCATTTATCTATCAATACTGAATTTATCTCTTAACGATTTAAAGCGCTTAATATTAAAAACTTGCAGGAATAAATACGATAAAGTTGAAAATCAAAACGTGTGAAGCCACGGCAGAAACATTACATGTTTTTAGGTTATGAAACATGCAGCCTGTTACGCAGTGCCTCTATCGGAAAAGCGTGTACTAATGCCATAGCGTCCATAGAAATAAATAAATAAAATATTTGTCTTGATTTGTGCGATTTGTGCAATTTGTGCTTAAAATCAAAGTGTAGTATGTATATATTTTTAGTGAATTTTAGGTGAGCTTCAATTGCAATGTCCAGGCTTTGGAGAAGCACTCTGTTATGTGCTATACAGATGCAATGCAGGAGAAGCTCTATCGATAAGAATTGGAATGGATGTTACCCAACAGCATCAGATTATGGATAGTTGGTTAAAAGAAGATTCCAACCAAATATAGAAGGTAATCAATGTTGAATTGTTTATTGTACACTTGTTAATAAACTATAATGCAAAATTTAATTAGTAGAAGCAGCAGTTCAAATTAGGAAATATAACTTATCATTGCTACAGCTGTGAAATCATAAATCACATCACACTGAAATGAATGAAAATAGTAAGGTATTATTCCTCACAATCAGTACCATACTTTTTTTTGCACCTGTACTAGTTAGTACCTTTACCATTCAGTGCTACATTCAGTGCTACTTGTCTCAAATTCAGCATGAATGTGTTTTTATAATTTTACAATTGGGTACTTGGTAATGTTGCCAAATTTTTTTTCTTCTTCTGCCATCCAATTGGCATCCAATTGGAATTTATATCATCCAAATTTTTAAATTTTCTGTTTTCCATGTGTTTTTTGCCTGGTAAAGTTATTGAAATTACAATCATATGCCATATCATGGCACTATTTTATAAAGAATAATGCAAACATAAAAATCATAAAATTGTGTTTTTAAAAATCTAATGGTTGAACACTATTTTCATAAGTTTATTCTTTCAGATTCTTTGTATTTTGTTAGAGACTACAAGTTGGAGGAGTTGAAAGTATCAATTGGAATCAGAATCAGAACCATTGTGCAGCAGTTTCTTATTGATAGAATATACCATTTCTATACCTGCAAATGAGAACAAGTATGTGTATCTTTAGTATTTAGTCTATTAGTATTTAGTATTAAGCCTTTAGTATTACTTCATCTAAATTCTAAATCATCTAATGGTATGCCTTTTGTAGCACTGGATGCAAATACTAAAGTATAACAAACCTTGAATTGTTTAATATTAGTAAGGCGAGTCAAAGGTAAATGCCATAAATGTTAGTTAATGGAGTTGAAAATCAAAAGCTTTTGGGCTCTAGATCGCAAACAGTTAATCAAATTCTATTTTTGTTTTTCACATGTTTCCATTGAAAGGGTTTTTTATAAACTCAAATTCAGTCAAGACAGATTTAAGATAATTCACAATAATTCACAACTAGAAAGCGAATTGAAATCGTCATCTGGAAAAACTTGTTTCTTTTTATTGCAATTAACATACGCATTTCACTTAATTGTTTCTTTCTGATAGTTTATCCTTAATTATTCCTGCGAATATCCACGATTTGGGAAAATAATTTATCACAATTAATGAATAAATTACAAATATAGGATATTTTATTTAACATTTTAGAAAGTGTTGTTAAAAAGTATTTATTAATTGGGAATAAACTTGAAAATAAAAATAGGATTTGATAAAGATGATATATTCATTAACTTGAAATGCTTCTGGAAAATATATTTCCACTTTGTGATTTAATAAATTACGAAAAGTACTCAATTACTTTCTTTCGTGAAGGTAGAGTTTTATTCTCTCCCCACGCTTCTTTTAGATACCTGAAGGTTTGCTAATGCTAATTTTTTATTTAGCATTATTCCTCTGTATTGTACATCTACTTCATATTATTAATGCATTCCACTGAATGCTATAAAACGAGTGAAAATTGTCATAATATAACAATAGTATATAATAATAACACTAATAAAGTTTGAAACTTTATTATAATATGGTAAATGGCACGCCTTAGCGGTAAATGATATTAGGGAGTTTTTGCGTTATTAGTTAATAACAATCCCAATAAAATGATACCTGATAAGCCGCACCAGACATTGTGATGATATTATAGCAGTGAGTTTTAAATGTATTTTCTCTACCATAAATTATACAGCGAGTGTAACCATAAATATATTGTAGGGAGTTTATTGTAGGAAAAAAACGAATGTAATAAATTTAATAATATTTTATTATACATTGTAAAAGGCATACGTTGTATCGTAGGTCAATTCAAACAATAAATTCATGTATGCCGAAGATATAATACTCTTGTAATAATATTCCACGTGGGCAATCATACTGTGCGCTGTTGTGGAAGACAGGGAGTTATGTTTCCACGTGTAAAAATAGATGTTTATTTCGCACGTGCAGAAGGGCACTCTGTGATTACTGCAGGAGGCTCATTATACTAATAGACAAAAAAGACAATTGTCTAGGGCCTTGGAATTTTGGGGGCTTCTCAATAGGAGCCGCATATTCTTTATTGCACTTCAATAAATACATTTTTCCTAAGAAAAAGCGTCTCTGTAGGGCCAAATGGTTTATTGTCCAGCGAATTTCTTTAAAGGAAATAAAAAACGTTATAGATAAGGGGTAAATAGTAAATGTACAAATGGTGATTTAAGATAAGGGCCTCAAATATTATTTTTTGCCTAAGTCCTCAAATTTTACTTTCTGCCTCGGGCCTACATTTATAATGGTATAAATAATGTATTGTGATTAAAATGAGCAAGTAATTTTTATCATAATTACTCCCTCTCTTTGAAATAATTACAATAATACAAACAGAATTAATAATAATATGAAAATGCACGACATACATACACCAATAAATGTTTAAACGATTTTAGCAGCATAACTTAAATCTTGCTGTTAACAATACAATGACTGAAATAACTCTAAAATAAGAAACAATTACCACAGAGTAACCAGAGAGCCAACTCTACCGAATATTTTCTGCCAACTTAGGAGGCCTTGATTTGTACCAATGGGTGGAGCTTAGTTTTATAGCTAAAAATGCATGATAAGTGCATAATAAAAACATTGTTTTGGTTGGGTCGCGGGTAGCTGCGTATCATAGCCTAGTAAATAAATTTAACAAATAATCAACAGGGAAAAGTATCACATGGGGGCGGGGTGTCACTGTTCGAATCGTAACTCCACCCAGTGGTACAATCACGGTCACGTAAATCGGCAGAAAAAGATCAAAGGTGCCGACAGAGAGTTGGCTCTCTGGTTACTCTGTGGTCATAAGGTGTACTGTAGCACCAACTTCACAATGCCATTTCATCATGTACGGTGTATGAATAATAGGGTGAACGGACTGAAAACATGGTGTACCTGTGTACTAGGCCAACGTCCGATCCTCTGGCATAGGTCCTCGCAGGTAAGCATGCGGAATCCCTGGGTGATGGCCGCGGTGTCGACCAAGTCAGAGAAAGGCAGGAGGTCGGTCCGTCCATTGGAAGATGGTAGCCAAAGGACTTCTTGACTTGCACGTTGGGGGAGGTTCATCCAGGCCTTTTGTAGCGCTTCATCTGCAGGTCCAGGTTTTTAAGGGTCCGCGGCCCCCCATAAGATGAATTGAAGTTGAGGAGCGATGAAGGTGTTGATCGCGTCGATTTTCTGCCATGGGGCGAGGAGCCAATTATGGACTGCCTCCACTTGCGCCGTAATTCGGGAGATGGTTTCATCTGGCGTTTTGTCGCAGCAGAACCCGGTCGGGACGCCCAGATGGTAGGCATCCCCTCTAGCCATACATCTGACCGGTCCTCCTTAGATGGTGATGCGACTCTTGGGCCCTTACAGTCGAGGTGCAGGACGGCGCACTTTGACGGCTTGTATGATAGCCCGCAGTTGGTAGCGGTGGCTCCGACGACATCCAGGGAACGTTGAAGGTCTTTTGGCGACGAGGCCAGGACCACCAGATCATCGGCATAGGCAAGGACGTTGATCTTGTGTCCCCCCAAGTGAACTCCCATATCCTCGCGAATTGCGCAACGGATGACTGGTTCAATTGCGAGGTTGAAAAGAATCGGGCTGATGGGGTCGCCTTGTATGACATCATGATGGGGCGGGTATCGCCATTACCGAGTCTGACGGTGGCCGTACTTCCCTGGTAGAGTGTTTAGTGAGCTGCATTAAATCGTCTCTTGCATTCATGTAGGGACCTGAAGATGTGCTCGTGTGGAACGGACCCGACTGCGTTCCTCAGGTTCCCGGCTTCCTCAGCTGTTATGCGCTGGAAACTTTTCTCTGGTCGCCTCCATAGGGGCCAAAGGATGCTGTCGGTGGGGTTGGCTTTCCTCCGTGGCAAGTGGTCCTGGTCGGCTGGTCATCTCAGCGATGATGGTGTCGACGCAGGTGCTCACCAAACCTTCTGCCTCCGCTCGTCGCAGCATGGCCCCCCACTTGGTCCAATTGTTCCCCGCATGCAGCGATGGTGACTGGTCCCCATGGTGCTGAACTGGTTGACTCCCTGGAGATGGTGATGTTTTCTGTGTTGGGGGACCCTCGGTGATGGGGGGCAAAGTATCTACGAACGAGAGTTGGGAGGCAGAGGCCGGAGGTGTCAGTGTCATCCGTGTAGGTGGTTGATGGGGCTCTGGGACGTCTTCGGATGGTGATGGGACGTCCACTCCAGGAGGGGTCGATGCTCTTAGGACGCTGACGTTGTCCTGGATCACAGGGCTATGGTAGGTGAAGAAAGCTCCGTGGTCTGGTAACCAACAGGCATCCTCCTGGAAAAGGCCCTTGTGTGCGATCGTGGCGGAGTGGTCGGTCGAGCTGGCGAAGTGAGGGGCGAGTCAACTCTGTGGATAGGGTTCGACGCCGGCGAAGATGGAAGGACTCCAGCGATTTCTGGTGCGATGTCCGTTGCGCCGATGTGAGTTTATGTACGCGCTGTTCGCTTGTTCGACTTAAGCCTTCTCAATTGATCGGTCGTGTTTTAGGCGTTGTGCTCTGAAACGCTTCACAGCTGGTTTTATATACATACTTTTGTTACTCCAAGTAATATTTTGTTGCTCTGTGTAATACCGTTGTACTCTCTGTAATAATATGGTTTTATTGTCATGTGAAATATTTTGTATATTGCAATTATAATGGAAAATATTTGAACCATTTTTAATAAATTTCAATTATTTTATCTCGCAAAATTTTAGCAAATTGTAAGCTAAATATTTACTTTTTTTAAATTGAAACTAGTAATTAAATTTGCTCATAACTTGATCGATAAAATTAGAGCAAACATTGTTTTCCACATAGTTTTCCACATTGTGTTCCACAGTTTTCCAGGATAATTTTCCACTTCTCTACCAAATTTCTTTTATGGCCTTTAACCCTTCGTCGGGTGCCTCTTACTGAATCACATGAGCAGTCGCGAGCCGACCTCAGGTCGGCATACATCTTCTAGAATTTGTAAACGGACAAAAATGCAATCTGTAAACTCTATAAATATTTCGCATCGGTTTTAATTTAAAAAAATTGAATTTATTAAGTGAACTAGGAAAACATATTTACAAAAAGTTGAAAAATAGTATCAATGAAGCATCGAGGATTAGCGATGTGTTTTCATTCAAGATAAAACTAAAATATAATATAAATGAACATAGTAATATATAATGTATATTGAGGTGACAACAATAATCACAAGTTTCATACTTTAGTTAAGTAAATTCTACCTATATCACTCACTCTCTTCTTCCGTGTCATGGCTACAAGAGCACATTCCGTTTTTTGACTGTGATTTCTGCACAAAAATCTCTTACAATCATCTAACTGATGTACTTTCATTTATGTTCGGGATACATGTTACAAGGTACTTTCAAATTTAATGTTGATCAGCGACTTGTTCTCCTGATTCACTATATTTTGTGAGAAGAGTTTGTACATCTTTTGGAAGACACCGATAATTAATTAATTAATAGACATTAAATTGAAAAAATCAATTAAATGAAAGTAAAAAACCAGTAAAATTTACTTGCGTAAGCTGACGCGTTTCGACTAGAGGCCGGCAGAAAGGAAGTGTGCGGGTTCAAAGTCTGTTTGCAAAGAACAATGGAACGCAGCCAACGTATTAGTTGGCCGAACATATTGTATACATAATGGAATGAGAATACTAAGCCTCAATACATCCATAAAACTGCTGAAATTTGTTGAACTCAAAAACTACATTTGTAGACCTCCAGTCAGCAGCGCGCCCGCTGGAGCCAACTTGAATAGGTGGCATAGCGCTCCGGAGTTGCCCATAGTTCAAGTGCTGGACCATCCGGAATGAAATGAGGCATTTAATCTAAGAGTTGGCCTTTAAACTCTGATTAAACTGGTCAAATAGTTCGTCCTCATGCTAGAAGTTCGCCGTGGCGACGGATCATGGTTAAGTCCCCTACGAAAACGACTTGAAATATAATATGAATAGAAAAATGAGTACTTTTATTATTCAATCTATATAAAAAAATGAAACGCTCTGGCTCAGGAGCTGCACACATTCATTGCGAACTTAATCGAAGATGCGGAGGGTCATATATCTTAACCCGCCTGTACTCGCGCTAGAAAAAATCACACCGTTGCTGGCGGTACACGCATTACCTAATAATATTTAGGGAACTCTGAAATATAATAACCGTTGTATGCTCATGGCATTCAAATGACTTGCAAACAACACAAGCTTTCTTTGTTTTTCTATTTTTTCGCCTAAAAACCGTTGGGGGTTGTTCTTTAGTATTAGTTGGCTGTATCTTTAGATGCGGCTTTATTATGTTGAGTCCTAGTTCTTCTGCTTGTGAATTTATTTTGAAAATTATGTAACTGTTGATTGCACATGTATTCATAAGTCAAAAAATACGGTTAGTGGCTATTTGCAGCTGATCTGTGAGACATTAGAGGTACCTTTCACTTCATCGACAACGTCAAGGCCTCCTTTTGTAAGATTGTAAAATTAGAACATATTTAATATGATTATTATTTTATCGAACGGTCCCAACATACGTAGCATTATACGTGGTCAATAACTCAGCTAATGGTATAAATCTAAAATAATTGTCCACAGTAATATTTCGTCCAGTCTTGGCAATATTTTTGAATCAGCCTTTTTATCAGACTTACTGCAGAACAATCATCCACTAAGGCATAGATTTTAATTCCATATTTATTTTTTTGTGCACATTCTAAAGTTGCACTTTTTTCCAAAAGGTTCCAATATTTCATAAATTGTCAAATATTCACTTGGTACGTAATGTATCTAATACTTTTCCACCAGATCTTGTATCAAGAGGGCCCCCACTCATCTGAAGAATATTCCAAAAGAGATGAACACCTTTGCCTGAAGGGCGACCTACGTGTAAGGGGATGGAAGCCCAACTACTCGAGGGTGGGATCAAAGGTACCAGCTTGTGAAGACAATTTATTAATCAGCCCTGATCAACGGCAATGAACTTCACGAATTAATATTCAAGACATGGTCTGCAGTCTTGCTGGTTCGTTGACAACAAAGAATAATCCAACAATTTGGAAGCAACAATTTAACTCCATTCACAACTTTACATTTACTTGTATTTTACAAAGACCCGCGACATTATGCGACTATACTGAGCAATCAATCTAGACAAAATCTTAAATATTGAATGTTCAGACCAATCAGAGCAACACCTCAACCACCCGCGATGGTTATATACAAAATATACACAAACAAATCTTTGTCTACAATTAACCAGGCACATGTCAAACTTAATAGCCAAGCGTGCTGAGTGCAACGAATTAATTAAGCTGACTTAGCACAAGCATAACAGAAACTACTTGAACATATTGGATTGGGCCGATACCCAGCTTCAAGAAATCTAAGGGTGAGTAACGAATCCAGATTATGTCACCGGATATTGACTTACAATTCCAGACATGTTTACGACTGGTTTATGGTAGGCTCCGCTTTTTATCTAAAGGGATAATAAGGTGAGTTTGTAACCTTATTTGAAGAATAGGTATGTTCAGATTCATTAAGTGTGTAGCTAATGCGGAATGACCCAATCTGTCCTTCCAAGCGCTCCTCAAAGCGAGTTTGGAAATTCCGGCCTGTTTGTCCATTATAAAATCTTGGGCAATCGTTACAGTTAATTTGGTAAATCTCTGAATTATAAAAACTATCGTCTGGGTATCTCATTTTTATGCACACCGAACATTAAAAGGCTTTTTACACATCAAATGAAACGTTTTGCGGACTATTTTTAACTCCATTAATGAGTTCGTAGGAGTTAGACTTTGGGGAGTGTAGAACTAGTGGAGTGTAGAACAAGGCATTTGCAGAGGAAAAAATAATCAGTCGACAGTTTTTCGAGACAAATTCCTTATAGGCAACAAAATCGAATATAAAAAACAAACATTTATCCAGATAAAATGAAAAGCACGAATGCTATTTAGAATGATAATTGACCGAATAAATAATATATTCAAAAATTTATTTGTAAGCCTTTTAGGCTTCACATCACAAAATAGTTCATTCTCTATTTGGTTGAAGCCCTGGGCGAGGTCAATAGTTGAGAAATACGTACATTTCCCAAAATTGTTCAGAATTTCTTCTATCCGCGGAAGAAGGTACTTATCTTCAATGGTCTATTTGTTGAGATTGCGGTAATCTATAACTAGTCTCCGTTTTTTTTTTTGCCTGATGAAACCATCTTTTTGGGGTCAATCCAAACTGGAGAACTAAAGGGGGAAATTGATGGCCTGAGGATTTTGTCTTCAAGTAATTTACGTCTTTGGTTTTGGTCTTTTAGAGCATAAGGGTATCTGTACGATTTACTGTATACAGGGTCTTCGTTGGTGGTCCCAATCTTGTGTTTGACCGTATTCGAGAAACTTAAGATTATATCCTCATTATGGAATAGATTCTTATATTTTTTAGGGGTAAATCAATATTATGAGCTTCTTCTTTGTTCAAGAACTTTGATGTTTGGGGAAGATTGATTTTAGGAGTTCGAACCTCGTGCATTGTATGTTCTGAATCTGATAATTCAACGTTATTACACGGTTGGACGTCAACTCCTTTGTTGAAGGTTACATTAGTAAGTCCATCCGGTCGATCTATAGGTACTACTACTTTGGCATGACTCGCTAAAACAACGGATTCCGGTATACTAATGTTATTAAGGTTTATTTCTGGAAGTATTACGTCACCCTCGATAATGTTGACTGGGATAATTAAAGATTCGGTGTTTTGGGGTTCAATTCCTGATAAAGGGGGACTCTTATCTGATCGATGTGTAATACAGAATTTTTATAATGTATTGTACCGAGTTTTTCAAAATCGTTATTGCCAATTAGCGCATCGAAATGGTCATGCCATTCCAAAACGGAAAACTCAAAACTGTAATTTATTCCGTATTCCTGTAAAGTGGGTACCGGACACATTCGCTACCAGTTATCTTTTGTTTCAGACCAGTAAGGGTGAATTTCATGTTAGATTTCAATTTTGAGAAATGTTGCTCGGCGGGACCGGGGTTTATAATAGAATTACTCGCTCCTGAGTCTACTAAAATTTTTAAATCGAATTACGTAACTATTATGAAGGGTAATCGAGGTCGCAGGGATATCGAATTAATGTCAATTCGGTGTCTCTGGGTCCGCGCAAAAATGTTCCTCATTATAAGTTCCGTGGTTATTTTCGTTATCTTCTTCGGCATACTGGTCACCGTATTCTTCGTACTTCTCAGTATCATGTTGGTGTTCGGTTTCACGTTCGACGCTAAATTATTCTTCCGAAATAAAATCGGCTGGACCAGTTTGTGTAAAGTAATTCGCTGGGGTCATTGTTTATTGCGCGAATTTCTATTAGTGTGTGCAGTCGAGACTGACATTGGGGTTGGTGCCTGGGCATCTTTTCCGAATACCTGTGAGTTGGTAGGTTAGTTACGACTACTTGGAATTGGTCTCCGAATGTTAATTACCCTTGGTGACGCGCGTTTCGGAGGTATTTGATTTTGTGCGAAGTAAGGCAGTTTGGCCTCGGTTGGTTGTTATTCGCGAAATATGAGTTGTAAGGTGAGTTAGAGGGCATTGCAGTATTCTTCTTATGATTTTGCGGATGTTGCGTCTTTATTGTGTAGAAATTTCATAAATGACATCTGAGTTGAATGGTTGTCATACCGCCTGCACTGGTGCAGGCATGCTTCTAACGTTTCGCATGTATTAGTTAGAAGATGAGTATTATAAGGCTCCATGATTCCCGCTTTTACCGTAGCTAAAGCTTGGGCCGTGTACATCGCCATCTTATGGTTTCTAATCTGGTCTTCTGCTGCGTACTACGGGCTATGTAAGCACTCTTAGTTTTTGTTTGACTCGGTCGAAATATGAGTCGAAACCTTCGTGGGAATACTGATAGCAAGTGTTTAGATCGTTATCTAGCAATTCTTCGGAATGTGGATTTCCGTACTTTAAGCTAGCCCACGTGTCGCAATTTGCACCTAATAAAACTTTTCTTGTATCGCCCTGTATCTTAGATTTAACACTCAAATAATATCCGATTGAATAAACATTCTGCAGGCTGCTTCCTCAGTAATTGAATAAAATTATCAGCTTTCCTAAGAAAGTAAGGTAAATCCTTAGGATTACCTTCGAAAATGTGTACTTCAGGTACAAGCTGAACTTCAGTATTTGTCGCCCCAGCCATATTTAAAATTTGCCTATCTATAGGGTTCGTACTTCTATCTCTTTGCATGTAACTTTGCTTACTATAAGAGAGGCTAACTTAGACTTGACTTTGTCGAGAACTGGCAATTAAATTTCCTTGTGTCAATAAGGATAAACATAAGAGAGAGCGACTCACATGAGAATAAGTGCTAATAGCATGTCGGAAGTCCTGATGATGCCTGGCCTGGAATTCATGTGTGACGTCGACGTTGGAGCTGATCCGGCGGTGTGTTGCGTGTTGCTTATGAGTGGATTGGTTTTCCCTCAGGGACACAGGGAAGATGTCGTGCAGACCTTGGTCTGTTCTTCTTCGGGTCCGACGGGTGAACGTTTCCTTGTTGATAGTTCGCGGTTCAAGACTTAGTCAAGACAAGTCCTGTTCGCAGCGCCAATTATGTTACTCGAAACGGTTTAGGGTATTATAAGTGATTCTTTATTTACCTTTAACAATAATTAGCTTGTACAGAAAGTATGGATAGGAGCGAACGCGACTTGTCTAAGGCGTAGCTAAATTACAAGTGGCGCCTTAGAACTAAAGCAATACAGAAGAGCTGCAAAGCAGCTCATGTATAGATGTCGTTTCACCGCTGAACGCGCATTACTAACGCAATTAGAAAAATACTTAAATGAAATAATATAAGTACTAATACTTAAGAAACTAACTACTAATGCAATGGAACACTACAATTATATAATTGAATTGTTTAAGCTTACTCTGATTCAACAGCTAGGCAGTGAAGATGTTTTCGGTCGACGATAGGTTTAATATTATACTTAAATCCCCTCCCCCAATGTGGTTCCTTGCTTGGTGAACTTAAGTGACCACTAAGTGAAACTAATCAACAAATGATTTTCTTTGTGTTAATTTAAAATGTGGAAGGTGTGGGTGGCCGAAACTTCCGGGACAGGGGGTTATTAACGTGGACAACCCCCGAAGAAGCTGTGCGGGGGCAGTCCAGCAGTATCGCGTAGGTCAGGGGTGAGCAACCTTTTTAATCAACGGGCTCTTTTCAATTTGTTTTTGGCGGGCCGCATATAAAAAGGAAAATTTATTAATAATTTACAAAACTTCAATTCAAAATTTTTAATGAGAAATTTGGCACTGTTTTTTCGCTACAAGGTCATCAATATCAGCCGTAGATCACTGTCTTGATCGGTGATCACATTTGATTAATTTCATGGTTGAAAATTACTGTTCACAAACATATGTACTTTCGAATAAAGTCATCATTTGCATTGCATTTTTCGCCAAACGCGGAAATTTACCCTTAGAAATTTTCGATATTTACTAAATGTGGAAAGTGAGACACATTATTCTGCAACAGATGCTGATGTTGTTTCCACAATTTTAATTTGCGCTCGAAACCCTGAATTTTATCATACAAATTGTTGATAAACTGCTCTTTGCCTTGAAGTTCCACATTGAGATCATTGAGATGTTGAGTCATATGAGTAAGAAACGCAAAATCGTTCATCCATTCTTTATCATCAAAATGAGGAAGGGCATATCCCTTCATATCCAAGAATAATTGTATTTCTTTATATTCACTTTCTGTTAAGAGGTGAATGCCAGTGAAATGAATGTGCTTCAGCACAATGAAACGATGAACAGAACGTATATTCGGTAATCAAAGAATTGAGATAAAGTATACATGAATAACTGTCAAGTATGTCAAGGATTAAACTAATCGGAGTCGAAGTCGAAGAGTGTAGTGTCAGCGGACTATGCTCCGTTGACACCTCGCTGAATAGTCAAAGCGGCCCAAGCGCAGACGCAGCAAGATCAGCCGAGTTGCTGGGCGCTCATCAATATCATCGGCGGGGCGCTAATGAATATTTTGCGCTAACACTTTCCAAATCTTTCAGTAATTCTTTAAATTCACGATGATTTAATGCACGCGTCTTTATAAAATTAATCATTTTAATTATTGGTACTGTGACATTTGGCAAACTCAACTTTTTCGCACACTATGCATTGGTTAACAAATATTTCCCTTCCTGTAGCTTCCTTAATATCTTTAAATACACCAACAATCTTTTCAAATGATATTGAAAAATTTTATATTCTTTCAATGTAGATACAGTCTCTGACCACAATAAACATACAGCTTTATCTTTAATCAAAGTGAAAAAATAATCAAATTTACACTTTTCTTGGAAATGCCTGTGCTCATCAGCAACCTTCGGTTTTTTTGTTTGCTTCTCCGACATGCTATTATGGGTTAAAAAGTGTGAAAGTTAAAGAAATTCTAGAAAAACTTAATTATGAATATTTGTTATATAACCTTTTTATAATAATATTGCACTCACGTTTTCAACCCTAACAAGCATAGATGCAGCGCGTGTTGCAATTCGACCAAGTCGCCCATAAATGAGAAACTAACTCACTACATTATTTCATGTGTATCAAGTCGCCGACAAGTTGAAAAATGAAACACCCAGCCAGCAATTGGAATGGGGTGCATTTTGCCGCGCTCGATGCATGCTCCTCATAAAACTACCTGAGTTACCACTCTGCAGCCGAAACAACGCCGTCCATTCTGTTCAGCTAATCCACGTCACAAGAAATGATTTGTATAGTATACATATGTATATAACCATTTTATCAAAACTAATTGTATAAGAATTTATTGATTCAATATTAGAGCAATTTAGCGTTTCCCAAACTTTTTTGACCGCGACCCAGTAGGGGATTCTTGGGACCCACTTTATAAAAATTCCCTTATCCATAATCACGTTATTTTAACAAACTTCTACTTATTTGATGTGTTTATTTCATACATATAAATTGCAAAATCAGATCATCCAAAATAAAATGATCCCCAAAGTTAACGGTGACCTTAGAGCAAATGTAAATAGATGTTTTGTGTTTTTACATTTTTTGCTGCGACCCAGCTGAATTTTTGAGCGACCCAGTGTCGGGTCGCGACCCACACTTTGGGAAACGCTGATATAGTTCAATGTTGCCGAGTGCCAACCGCGAATCTAGGTCAAGTATTGCACACCTTTAGAACTGTTTCACGTTTATAACAACTGATTGTTAGGTGCCTATCTACGGGAACGAGCATGCCAGAGCGCTGGTCGAAACGTGGTTGCACCGCAGGCACCGACTGCGAACAACACTTGGATTACCACTGCTGTATCATCGGAGGGGTTCGCGCACTGGCCTAGGGCCTTTCGTTGGAACGTGGTTTGTTGTTCTAACCTTGGCACGTAGTTTTCTTGAAGGCGATACTAGGCGTCACGCCAGGAGTAGACGTTGCCGCTGATACCAGTCCACACTACTCGCTGACGCGTTTCGCATTTTTGTACACTGTAATTGCGTCAACGAATTCGGTGATCTCCTTGAGGCTTTGACCATTAAAACGGGCAGGGAACTCACAAAAACTACCGTGATGAATGGGAGCACTCACATCAGCCTGAAGGCTGATCTGGGAGCGCGGGGAATCCTAGATGTTGTGTCAGCACAGCCCTGGTGCGTGACCCACGTGGCACGTGCTGGCACTACCAAGACGCACACACACACACACCACGTCACAACCTCGCAGGACTCGTTGATGCTGGGGAAGAGGTTCACCCGGTGCGGCGCACAGAGCTCCATCGCTAAAGATAGAGGAACCTCTTTGGCTCAGAGCTTCCTATGGTGGACGTCGTTCTTGATGTGGAGAGGAGCCTGGGAGAACCGGCTCAGAACTACCATGTGATTGATGTACGGTGTTGTTGAAGAGCAACTGGATCCGACTGAGCAAGCAGTTTAGGGTTTCAAGGAACCGAGAGAAAGTGAAGAGGAACGGCTGGAACGGGACAGCGACATTCAGAGCTCGTAAAGGGTTCAACACTACCACAATGCTGTTCGTTGGTCAGAGACATCCAATAATTGTTCACTTGGATGCTTTATTGCGGCAAAAAAGGTCGGGTTTAGATTGTGGTTCGGTACTAGGGCAAGTTCGCGCGCTGTTTCTGTTCCAAGTGCGATCGAGGAGGTAGTTCTCGTCGAATCAACATTCAGTGGCAATTTGAAGGTCGAATTCACGGTTCGTCCACCTTCCAAAAGTGATACAGCGATGCCCGTAAACGCAATTGGCAATGTGCGTATAGATTGTTTTGCCATCGTCTGTAGCAAGGCATTGTGCACATATGTTTTGCCTGTTCCGCCACAACCCTGGACATAAAAACGCTTTGCTTGCGTTTGATTTGTATTACCATGTAATACCATATTCAAAACTGTATCATAAATATGACGCTGCTGCACGTTTAAATTCTGAATTAATTGTTCGGTGGAAGGAACGACATGAGCTATAACCTTTTTTTTGTCTGAGGAGTGGGAAACCTTCCAAAGGCACCAGAGAAGAGGTCCCTGGTAGTGTCCGATTCATGCCCTCTTGGGCACGCCTACGGACTAAAACGCAACTCCACGCCAGTACCGGCCCCCGGGCCTTTCTCTGGTGGTTTTATCTTAGATCCGTTGCGCGATGTCGAGTGGTTTCCTTAATCTAGAAGACGGCTAGGCCGTGGGACGAGGTCGAAAAATTTTTGTGGTTGGTACTTTATGTTCGTTAGTCTTAAGCTATAACAACGTCAGCAGCGTTGGCATCGTGTACATCGTTGTCGACGTTATCGTCGTTGAGCGAAATGTTTTCATCGGTACCAGTTCTGTCAATAAGATGTTGCAATCTTAGGATATTGATACCGTCAGTCATTCCAAGCAGTTTCAAAAATCGGTCGATCCAAATCAACGCATAACGTTCAGCATCCTTGCGTGAGCGCCCTCGACGTGTGTGATCTTCAAACATGTTTGTTGCAAATTCATCCCACAACGCTCGCGGATCGGACACTTCGCAATGAACCAAGAGATAGCAGAACGTCTTTCTGCCAGCCATTCGTATCGAACTGATCTCATTCATAGTACGTCTCCATTCTTCATCAGAACGTGTTAAAGATGCTGCGGTGGCTGCTTCTTGGAATGTACCGTAGCAGAAGCCGTTAATTGTTCGCAAGTCGTCGAATGACTTTGGTCCACGCGTATGTAGCAGCAAGAGGCGCAGGTGGAATTTCTCCACCCAGCGCGGTCTAATCGTGTACATGCGCGCTAGAATATTCGGCTTGCGATAACGTCGCTTATTCCATGCACCTGTTTTAGTATCTTGAATGTATAAAGCGGGCACATCCAGGTAAAGCAGCGTGGAAACGTTACCGCTGCGCGCTTTTTCAAGATTGAGTTGGAAAAATGCCTCCAAAGTACTCAATTGTTGCGAATCAACCGTTCGCACTCTGTCGGCAATGTTGTCATCATCGTGTAAAACAATGTGCTTTTCGCCTGGTAAATGCACTTCCAGGTGAACAATGGTATGACTCTTGCCAGCCATCTTGTAATTGAGTAGCCGCCACGCTGATTCGCAAGAAGCAATGTATCGGGTGTCGATGTACTCTTATACTTCGTCGCCCTCGTAAGCGTTGGGCGTTGCCTTATTGATTGCGCCTTATTGAGTGCACGATCATGGCCCTTCGTTACATACTTGAAGAGATACATGACGCTTTGCATTTGACTAACAATATCCACATTGATATGGCAATTGCAGCGCAGCAATAGATATGGTTTGTACGTGACCATATGTCGATTGTCAAGCATTTTCGATACGCCGCTGGCACCATTCGTCCGTCGCGACGTCTTCGATAATGCTGCACATGACCATCAAGTTCCAAGATGGTGTTGTCGGAAAACGCTTTCGGAAATCGTCCGACTCGTTCGTCACTTGATGCCCTCCTGTCGTTGTGGTCACCAACGGCAACATTCATATGTGCCAAGTGATCCACAAGACCAACATAAGTGTGCACTCGAAGATTTCGCTGATTCAATCGTACATACGATAGGCGTTCGCATTCGATTCGGACAAATGCATCAATTAGATATTGCTGAAATAGTCGGCACGCTTTCAGAACGTAATTAAATTCACGTTCTGGTCGCCTGATCTGCATGCGATATCGATAAAATTGATTCATGCTTATGCGCTCCCGCGGTCGCAGTGCGCTTGACGTCTTCGCCAGCGTATTTGCACGCGGAATGTTAATACTCTAACCCACCTCGCCGCGCGGAAAAGGAAGCGGATAACAGAGCGGGTCGGCCAATGGGGATGTCGATGGAATGTTTCGAAAACGTGTTGGTGGTGCATCCGGTTTGCGTAGATACACGCGCAATTCATTATTGCTGGACACGTTACCTTCGCCATCGTGCCCTCTGAAGACAGCCCCAACCTAATACGGATTGACCGGTGCGTTATATGTACCGCCATTAATCTGCGGATTCAGATGGAAGCGAATTTCCATATGTGGTAAAACTCCACCTTCGGCACGGCAGCGTTGTTCCTCTTCACGCAAAAGCTCTCCCATCGTCTTATAGAGTGCAGCGTATGCGTGCGAGGAAGCAATTTCTGAATGAACTCATCCAACAGATGCTTATCCAAACACAGATCTTGCATATGTTGCGCACGTTTCATATTGTCGTATACCATCTGCGGTTTACCATAGTAAAGCGAACCATAGCGCATATCCGCTGGATAAATGTCGCCAACCTTGTGGTGAACTGCACCCATTATAACGACCACTGGAGACCAATGGTTCGCATTACCGATACCGAGATGCAACTGGTTGGCGCTTAAACTTGCCATAGCTAAACTATTGTTGTTTGCTCGTATTTTGGCAAAGAAATGCTTCGCCTTCGGATGCGCATTACCATACAGTTGTTGGAGCAGCGTAGGCAACTCGCACTTTTGAAAAAATGGCAATTTACACATACCTTTGCTGCAACATTGACGAATACTCTCTTCAGCGTAGAATAATGCGCCGCAGT
>JARJDZ010004398.1:0-68921 GCA_030264555.1 Aleochara sp. GC000083 | reverse complement strand
TGCAATTCATCCGAATGAAGAAATTTGGAACGTTTATTGTTGTTATTCTTGATTTATTGTTTCCCAAGCGATTCTTTTATATTTTGTTTTGCATTTTCATTTTCGAATTCTTCTTGCGAATCGAGGTCAAATCCCATCGCCATTTTGAATTATAAACAATCGTCGTTTTATTTTTGTATAAGAGAACAATTACTATAAAATTGCAAAAAAATTCTTTATTTCATGTTTAAAAATCAAATGGTTTAGATTTTCAAATTATATTTTGCATTGAAATTTCTGATTTTTGAATTTATTTCTTTCATGTTAGTTTCCAAGAAAATATCTATGATAATTATACATATTTTATGATGATTTATGAAAAAGATTATGATATGTTATGTGTGTATTTGATATGAAAAGGAGAAGAGAACAAAAAATTGTGGAGAAAAAAGTTGGTTTTCAATTTCGTTCCATTTTCTACTCGGGTTTCTCATTCAGTTGTTTTTGGGAATGTTTTTAGGTTCAGGTTTGTGGGTTTTTTACTTTGGTTCTCACTCGCAGATGGATGTTTTTATTAATTATGATATTTGGTCATATAATGCTTCATATATTTTTCAAAGAATTCAGAAAATATTAAATTTCAGGGAGTTCCTGTTTTTTATTTTGTTTGTAAAATTATTCATTTCATATTTTCTTGGGTTGAATTACATCCAAACAAAGTAATTCTTTATTTCAATAATATAATAGTTTTTGATGGATCAAATATTTTGGTTCGGTGTATAATTTATTCCAAATTTATTTAATTTTCAAATGCTTATTCAAAAAAATTATTTTATTTTTTTTCTGTAATATTTTCAAATATGATGGATTTAAATCTAACTATAAAATCATTCCAGATTTTCTTAAATTACTAATTAGGAACATAGCAAAATTATTAATTGTTCAATTAATTTTTATCCATAAAATTTGCACCAAAACAAAAAAATTCAATTATTGTGTATTAATTCCAACAAATTTCTGATTTCAATCAATTTGAACATTTCAACAATTAGTATAAACATTATTTGTTGAAAAATTCAGAAACATCTGCAAAAAAGTCATAGAAATATTGCAATTTATATGCTTGCAATGAGCACACTCATTACAAACTTATTCGCATTGTAATTTGCAATTATTCTCACGATGATCATCATCTTCATGTCTTTGAGTACGACGAGGACGTCTTCGTCGTTGACTCGATGGCATTTTGCATACGAAGACGACTCGAAAGACAATGTGATAATAGTTCGTGCAGAATGGATGGATGTGGAACATTGCGAATAATCCAAACGAAACGTCACTTCGTTCCTGTCATTCGCGAATGGCTAGCAAGGAATACGTCTCGTCTTTGTTATTTTTCTGATTCCTTTTGTCAGTTTAGAGAGGCTAATTCGGTTATTATCATCGCCATTGGGAGATTCGCACAATGCATATCTGCAAATATTCGCAATCGTGCAATAATACATTCGGATATTTGCGCGTTTTATGCGCTGACATTGTCGTTATAATTATCGTTATTGTTGTAATCCTCGTGGGCTGTTATTTTTTGTAATGGGTTTTTTGTTTTCGCACAAAATGGGATTATAATAAAGTGGAACAAATGGAAATTGCGAATTGCAAATCGGAGCATGGACATTATTTTTCGGGATTTATAGGTTATGAATGTTGATGATGTGTAATCCTATTTGCGAAATCAAAAATTTGTCGAGTCTAACTAATTTAATGGTCAGATTTTTTTGCAAAAATGCAAAAATTAATGTGATTTTTTGAATTTGATTTTTTTAAATAAAATTTCAACTAAAAAACAAAAAATAATTTTTGGTAATTAATGACAAACATTTAATTTCTCTATTTTTTTAAAAATAACCTAAGATTATAAAAAAGAAAAAACTTCTAAGAAATGAGAAACTATGAATGACAGAACTTTTTTTTTTCAGAAAAAGAAGTACTCAAGCATAAAATAAACCGTAATTAAATCGTAATATGCACGAATACATATTAATTATTTACTTATTTTTATAATTAGTGTGTAATTTTCTTGGAAATTGCTCCATACTCGCTTATATCTATTATTCAACAGTATTATTTTATTTTTATTTCGTATTATTATTATTCATAATAAAGGGAGCACATTTGACGTTTATGGCAGCGTTGTGCATCGTTAGCTTCCGGTTCCCGTTATTACTGCTCTGGAATAAATACAATAAAATGTATAATTTGAACATTTTCATACTTTTTACTGATTATCATAGAAAAATGGTTCGTTGCATATTTTATTAGCTTCATTCGATTACAAAAATTTTCCATAATTTTTTTAACTTCTTGGATTTCAATTTCAAACGAATTTATCGTCATCATTTTTTGAAAAATCAATATTTTGATTTCAAGTAATCCATTTTTATTTGAAATCATTCTTGAAAAATATCTTTATAAACAAAGAAAATTGGATAAACATATTTTTTGCTGGAAATTGTCCTATAAAATAATATTTTCTGACGTCATTTTCACAATTTAATTTTTAAAATCTTTCATTTTTTAAACTAAATAGGCCATGAACTCGCTTTTTATCTGTCACTCATCCTGTATGTAATATTTCAAAATGACCTATTTTCTAAAAATTTCCAACCCTCTTCCTTCCGGTAGTTGATTTTTTTATCTTCAATGGTTTCGTATGCAACCAGCCTTCTTTTTTCTTTTTTTTCTTCATTCTTCCCTCCTCGGCGTATGAAGCGAAAGTTTCTCAAGTGGCAAGAAGTATAAGTCCAAAGTGTGCACTCAATAGTCTAGCATCTTGCACACTGGGCGCACTCATTCTCATAAATGCAGGGATGATGTAGGAAACCGGAAGAGAAGTAAAAGTACCCGTTATAATGTGGGGAATCTTCAATAGGGGACGGCTTTTAAAAATCCACTGCTTGTATTTAAAGGATCATGATTTTTCCCCCTTCGAAAATAAAAAACTTGCTGAAATTCTATCCTTTCTTTTTTCAACGTTCTCTCTTTCTATTTTTATCATTTTATACTATATTTCAATGATTTTTGATCTTCTGAAAGTCATTTCATTATAAACATTCAAATCTTTCGATATAAAAATATTTTTGAGTGAATGTAAGATTGAAGATGGATTCAGTGGCTTCTTCGTGAAGCTTTATTTCCGGTGTCTATGAAAGATATTTTCCCGCTTTGATACTGAATGCTTCCTCGTCCATTTCTTCAACACCCTCAAAAACATATTGTATGTATCGTCTCTTCAGAATCTTCCCATTTGAACGTCTGGTCTCAATGTTAAAGCCAAAAATAGGGAAAAAAGAAGAGGAGAAGAAAGAGAAAAAGTTGGAAAATGGCGAGCAGTAAGTGCAACAGCAAGAAAAGAAGTCTGGAAGAGAAGTTATTGAATTGATTCCATTTGGTTTTTGTATACTTCTTCACTTGGTTACTTACTACACTTAGTTTTGGACTTTATTCGTCTTTATTCTGACAATTCTGAAGGAAAATGAAATTTATTGAATCTGCTGAAATTTTTATATACAGTGAATCTCATTGATCTAATAAAATCTGGTATTTTTAAACTTATAGACTTGAAATTAAAAAAATTGTAACCTAAAAATTGGTGATCTTATTGACTCATTGACTCAATGACATAATTTTCTTATTTCCTTCCAAATTGTAAAATAAACATTTCTCTCCCTTGTTGAATTTTTATGGTCTTGTTAAGGTAATCAAACCGAAGAAATTCTCTCCTAATTGGAACCTCATAAAACCTTATGGCTGTTTATTGAAGGTCATCCATTGAAAAAGGTACCAATTGCAAGAACCATCAGGGGTCTAAAACTCGTAGGTAATCTTCAATTTTGGGTGGGATACTTTGAAATTCAACTCGGTTTTTTTTGGGGGGGTTTGAAAAGCACTTTTATTGCTTTGAAGGTTAGGTAGCACCCTGCAGAGTGGTCCATGGACCCAAAAGTAATAAAATGATGGAAATGCACTACAAATATACCAGAGACCCAAAAGTTAATGGGTGTGATAAAGAAGTCTTGGGTTTAAACGACAGAGAAAAAAGAAAATTTTAGGTAAACATGAAAGAAAGAATGAAGTTTTGTAAATAAGGAAGAATGAGAAGGAAAATTTTGAGTTGAACACAAGAAAGTCTTTATGTTTGGTATTGAAAATTATGAGAGTGAAATTTTGGGGTCTTTTGGACAAGATGAAGACGAAGAACGTTGATGGCAGATGAAGAGATGGGATTTTATGGGTTTTCAGGTAAAATTTTCTTTGGGTTGTGACTGTTGAAGATGAACTTCTTTTGGGGCTGAAATGTCTTTGAAAATATCCGAAATTTACTGGTTTTTCAATACATTATTTGAATTTTCCCAAATATCCAAGTTTAATGCTAAAATTTTCAAATTTTAATCAAATATCAATTATTTTTTTCTTAATAAAATATTTTCAAAAAGTAAAAATTAAATTTTATGTAAACTATAAGATTTCTTATATAACATTTATTTATTTCCCATATTTTCTTATTTTTCTGATCTTTTTTTCTCTAAAGAAAAAGTGCGAAAATGGTATGAAAAATTGCACCATCAGAGCAACAACAAAAAATGAAAGAAAAAAGAAAAAACGAAGGAGTGAAGACGTTTATATATTGTAAATACGAGTGTATATATTAATGTCATTTGCAGACGTTGTCCTATATAACGGTCCATATAAAATTCACTTGACATAAATTTATTTCCTCCTTTTCTTCGCCCGATCCCATTTTTTATTTATTTTATTTGCTTAATGTCTAAAAACTTGGACCACAAGCCACGCACTTCAAGGCAAAGAAAAAAAAAAGAAAACCAAGGAAGAAAAAGATGAAGAAAAAGTGATGGAAAAGGACAAAAAAGGGAAGTTGATGGGAAGTTAAGTACTGAAGAAAACGCAAACGGAATAATTTAGTTCAAGATCATCAAGAAATTGTTCTTTCAATGCAATTAATTTCTTGGACGTTTTTTTATAAATGTTCTATGATTTATTTCATTTTTTTTCTGAAATATGAAATTCAATTACATTGAAAAATTTAATTGAAATTTTTAATTTTTATCATTTAGAATGTAGATTTTTTTTAATATTCTTGATAACGAAAAAATTATCAAAAATTCCAAATGATTTATTTAACAAATATTTGGATTTAGTCACTAATTTCTATGAGACTGCAAATTTAAAATTTTGAATTCCAGAAATAACCCAACATCAATTTATCACTGAAATTTACTTAATGATAAATTAATTAATAGTAAATATTGAATCATTTTTTATTAACGTACAAAAATTACTCATTAATGGTTCCAATGACGTCATTTGTTGCTGACTTGTTCGTGCACTTTGAGTCTTGACATCTCACTTATATCGCACATTTCTTATTTGTTTATCATATAACCAGTTTTTTCAACAATATTCAAGCAAATATTGAAATTATAATTATAATTTAACCTTAAGCGTAATCTTCAGTCAGAGGTTAATGAATGAATCATATCCTGGAATATTTTTTATGATAATTTCTAGAATTTATATTATAACTTTATTTGTTGAGATGGATGAAATTTAATATGCAAATTGAAGGTTGAATCAATTAATATTTAATTGAATTATACACTTTTTGGTGGGAAAATTGTATTGAAATTTATTGGAATCATCATTTTTTTTTGTAGTACATTCTGGAATTTATTAAAATGATTTATTGATTTTCTTATCATATAATGGTATTTGTTTATTCCTGACGTTATCGTGAATTGACTCATTGTTGATACAAGAACAGAGAATAAAAATTATTGTAATGGGAAAAGCAAAGATTAGAATAGAAAAATGAAAAAAAGATGAGAGAATAATGTGATTTTAATGAATGAAATCTATTCATGAAGAATATCAATTAATTGTTGATAAGATTGGGTGACTTAATGGAATTTACACTTCATTAGATGCATTTACATAATTATTATTTTGTTTGCTATTGAGACAAAAAAACAATTAGGTTTCACTTGAAAAATATAATTTACAATTTTTTCTACTTAAGAAATTTATGGAATTTTATCAAATGATAACAAATGTTATATCGAATATTTCTTGAGAAAATGTTTAGATTTACATATCCTCGATGGATTTATACACTCTTTAACATTTCGCAAGGAGCAATCTTGAAGTTCACCAGCAGCAACATTTATTGCATTTATAGCCGAGGAGTGAATTAGAATTGTCGCCTTCGAAGAAGTACACCTACTTCTTCTTGTTGCTTGTTTGTTGTCGTTTATTTGTCGTCTTTTTCTCTTCGCCAGTGCGAGTGTGTCTTCCATCCTGAATTGAAAAGACACGGTGGGTATTTGTATGCGGTACCGATTGGATCGACGCGTTTATTGCGGAAATGTTGTCGCGGCCATTGAATGCAAAATGCCATCAAGAAACAACCTGCAATGCACGTGAATACAAAACGGATCCGTTATTTCATCGACATTTAACTGATTGTGAGGTGTTACTGTAGATTGTAAAAGAGATGAAAGAAGATGGACAAAAAAGGGGTTAGAAAAAGATTGATAAAAAAGGATGAAAAGAGGTGGACAAAAAGGATGAAAACAGATGGATACAAAAGGATGAAGAAAAAGGGGAAGTGAAAATGAAAATAGGGTGAGAAAGAACAATGAGGGGTGGAAATCAACTAAAGAGGGAAAATATGAAAACAGGGGGAGAGAAAAGAGGAAGGAAGTAAAATTAAGATAAAAAGAGATGATCAATTTTAAGGTTGTTACAAGATTTGTATTCATTGTGTGAATTTGTGAATATCAAATTTATATTCAGCACGTAGTAAGTAGATGTAGTTGGTAGGATACATGAGGAAGACATAAAGTTGTAGGATAGGTATAAATAAATAAATACCTTGAGTGGGGAATATGACACGTGTCAGTCATTAAATGTGAGGTTAAGTGGATGTTTTCGTGACTAGCATTTTTACGACTTGATAATGTTATTGTTTTTATTCTTTAAGAGTAACTATAAGTAGTAAACAATCACAAAAATTGAACTTGTTCAATTGCATAAAATTCAATTTTTTAAAATTTTCAAATTCAAAAAATGCAAATACACTTAGCAATAATGTGACACATTAATCTGCACCTAATTTCGCATTGCAATTCAAATATTTAATAAGTGATAAGCACATGACAAATATTTGAAGAAAATTGCTTCATGTGTTTTTAATACACATTTGTTGCAATATTTGCAAATTTTATCATCGTTATCATTAATGTTTATTTTGTGCATTATGAAATTACTTGATATTGCATCAAAAATCACTGCAATTTTATTTTTGCAATGTAAGGGCTGATCAAAACATCTCAATCTATTTAAATTTTGGACACCCCTGAAAATATACAATGACTCTCTTAATACAATACCCTAGGGATTTTTATTGTTATCGGTAACACCATCTGGTGCACACTCTTCGTACGTCCATCCGGCTAATAATGAAACACGAAATAAAGCACGAAATCGTCGAGTCATTTCGTCCACCATCTTGAACAAAGAATATTGTACTACACCATAGGTAGCATACATTCAAATGCTTCTAGAATAATGAAACAAGACCTATAACCTACAAGTACAAAAAGCGTCGATTTCTATGTCCGCCATTACGTTTCTTCCACGTGACGTGACATTGCAAATGAAGTGCGTAAATTGCAAGGAGTGCACACTTTCGATGTGGTCCTTGAATTTGAAGGAGCATGGGTGCAAAATCGGGGGAATCCCCCGACAGAATGATTTTCCATTCAGTGGTCCATCTCTTTCTCATCAGTGAGGGACAATGAATGGGTGCAGACACAAGGACATGTTTGACGTGTCAAGTCATCCAGTTGTGTTGGGAAGAGGTTAGGGGGATGAAGTGGTCGTCCATGGGGAAAAGGAAGATTTTCCCTCGTTCCACTGTGGGGAATGGAGTGTGACGTCAATTATTGTTTGTAGTGCCCTTTGTGCCCTTGGGCAGCGATTGTGAAAGTGCTCGTTCACCTCGTGTGCACACGAAGAGGTCTTTGTGCTACTGGAGAATATAACCTCACTTTTAGCACTTTCCTAGGAAGCACTCGATTTTTAAATGGATTGGAAACCATTTTGTCCTTGAATTATATATTTTGAGGTTACCAGAAAATCCCTTTTGCTAAGGAACACATTTTTTGATCCTAGGTATTGATCTTAGAGGTCATTAGAGACGATAACCTCATTCTGTAACCTTGAAATGACCTTTCATCAATGGTTTTTTTCCTAAAGGTCATCATTTTTGATTAATGACCCTTTTTTGGTTATTTAAACAGCATTACTTTCTGTGTCACAAGAAAACAAAACCTACTAATGTAGTAGTTAATTTATTAAAGCATATTGAGGTTAGATTTTTGATCTAGTTTATCACATGTTTGGTTAGGTTTGTAACAGATAAATGACCACATCTGTAGTCCATTTGGTCACAAACAAGTCACATCTAACATCTAGCAGCTCATGAAACCGGAAATACCACATGAAACGCAGCCTCACAGAGATAATACATTGTTGGTCGCCATGTTTGTAACTTTGAGGGATGACACCACTAAATTTAGCCACCATTTTGAATTTGACCTTGAAGAATCGTAAGACTTTCGTTTTCTTTTTAAAATAATGACGAAAATCTGAGGTTATAACAGCTGCATCATTTTTGAAAACGATTTATTATCTCTAATCATTCAATAAATATTAAAATGTCGACTCGATTCAAGTCAATTTCTCAATGCAACTTCAACAAATGTTCAACGATAAGATCCAAGAACAACCCAGAAAATAGATCAGATATTAACGAATCCTGAAAGGTGTGAACGCTTAACTATTTAAATATTTATTAACTTATCAGCTGCGCACCTCATTTCCGTTTCTATTTGTATATTTATTCAATTCCGATAGCGCACGAACACGAGCAAATAGAACTCGAAACGTCATCGACAAGGATAGAAAAACGAGGGGAAATGAAATGAAGTGAAAGAAAGAAAGAAAAAAAGGAAATGAAATGAAAGAAAAACCGACGTCTGGGTCCATGGGTGGTGAAGTGGGGGGAGGGGAATCGTGGGTGGCCATCTTTCCACTCATTCACACTGTTTATTTATTTCATTTCGAAACTCATTCCCTCTCTGTTTATCAATTTCAATCAAGACTCATTGCTTCCATCTTTGTTCATCGATTGCTTGCCAGACTTTTCCCATCTCTCTCGTTTTTCCCATTCTGTTTTCCCGATCGTTCGCTAGATTGTGTTTGTTTGAGGTTATGTACGGTTGGGTAAAAGTGCTTTTTCATGCAGCGCGCGCGCGTTCTGTCACGGGGCGTTAGCCGACATTTGGTTCCGTTCGTCACGTGCTTCCGGGCGGGCCGAAAAATTATTTTTAGCCACATCATAACTGTTTCGCGCCGTATGCGTCGCTAGCAATGCGTAAAGTCATAATGGCCGTCATAAATTCAGTGACTTAATTAATTTTTGTATCCTCAACCAGCCACGAGATGGCATCACAGGTTTATCACTTCAAATTATCTTTTCATCAAATCAATGAATTTCCAAAAATAGACACAAATTTTTTTAAGAAATAATTACTTTTTATGTGAAGATGTCGCTCTAATCGTTTTGTTTTATTTGTTGCAGGTAACAATTAGTCGGCCCAAAATGGTTTCCTGCGAATTCGGCAAGTAATTCGTCGTCGGCATCGTATGTAAGCCCAAAAAAAACATGGCGAATTCATGCGTAATTAAGTTAAGTAAGGTAAAAGCCCTCTGTCGGCGAATTGCGGTACGCGCGTGCGCACATAACTCACCGAAGGTATTCGATTCGGACGTATGGGTGGTCGTCCATGCAGAAATGCGAGTTATGTCCATGCCCAATGGGCGCAAAATGGCAGACGAAACGATGGATGGGAAGAACTTAAGTCCGAAAAAAAAAGAATTGCGCCGAAAATACCACACGTATTTGTCTCGTCTTGTGACTTACCGAAATAAGTCACCAATGGTATGACAATTATTTCTTCCAATGTTTTTTCATCCTCGTTAAGCTTACTTAAGTGGCATGAGCGCATCGTGGCGCCCTCTGTCGGAAATATGGAAATCCAATTCGGAAACTTATTAACCATCGACTGTATGCGTGTTCTGGAAGCATTACCGAATGGCGATGGCTTCGATGCAGTTGTAAATTGTGCGCGTGTGACACAGAACATGGGGGGCGCGCACCACGCCACCTATATCTTGTACCACAGCAACGTAAATTTCGATGGCGACGCCCGATACACACTCCAGGCTTCGCTGTTTTTCTTTTTTTCTTCCTCCTCCAGCTTTTTCTGTGTTTTGTTGTTGCCCAGTTTGCTTCTTCCATTGCGTTCCGCTTGGTTTTTTTGCGAACGCCCAACACTTTGTAGTTCGTGCTTTGCGTTTTTATTAAATTATTTATTAAATTGCTTGTTCACCCCATGCTCCCCCACTGGGCTCGTGCAGTCGCGTGCGTTCGACCGTCTTCGTTCCGAGTGCATTCCGTCCGGTGTTACCATGACGGCGCAAACAAGAAAGCTTCCTTTGTTTCAAGTCTACTTACGATTTCGTGTATTAGGGGGTGTAATCGTTTGTCGTTCATTAATGGCGGATGTTGTCATGACAACACCTCTCAATAAATAGCTAGAAGTAGCTTTTTAAGGGGGGAGGGTTTCAAGTACTGGTTTGATGCATGATGATTATGAAAAATGAAAAAGAGATATCAGAGATGGCGCCACTTGATTGGGGGTGATTTACCAGGAGCGTTGTCAAGGTGATTTTAAGACTGTAAGTGGATATAAAATCAAGATTGCTTCCTTTGAAGACGTACGCTTCATCGTAGCTCGTAGATCATTTTCGGCACAAAGAATCTTCCCCTTCAGAAATGCTGGAGGATGCAATGGACGGGGGAGGGTTGGCAACGTTGCTAATAGTCTAATATCTCCATATGTGGCTCATTTCCACACACGCGCTTATGATATACATTTTTCATAAATGCAACTTCCGCCCCTCTTTCTATCTTTCTCCGCACTCTCTTTCTCCGTCTCTCTTTTCATCCCCCTTGCAGCATCCCTCGCGTTCTTTTTTCGGCATGGCAACGTTTGAAATGTTCCTGCCACTGTTGCATGAATTTATGGATGAATGATTCATGCAATATGCGTACCGTTTTTCGGGTAATTTCTGGCGAGAGGCGTTAATAGTTTTCGACGCGTTCATCCCCCCCTCCTGCGTAGCCATTGAGATATGATCTATCTGATCCGATGCAATTTAATGATACGGACAGACGGCCGGATGTGCACAGCGTTTACATTATTATCGTCGCGATCGGGAAAGAAATATTTAATGGCTGCGATGTGTTGTGAAGAACGAGGGAAATAATGCGTTCCCTTGGGCTATGGTCACATGGGAGGAGTGGGGGAAGGAGATGGGTGTAACATTAATCATCTGTACACACATGGGAATTACTCGATTATGAGCCGGCGGTGGCGGCGCCGATGCGAAAAATCCCTCAAATTGCATTCGTTATCGTTATCAGCGATCTACACATGTGCGCGCTTGGTTAATAAGAAAATGCAATTATTTCTGGAAGCTTAATGTCCCTAGAAAATATCCCATTTTTGGCCAGTGGATTTAGTGTTTCGTTGTTGGTGCATTTTCATGGTAATTTCCGATTTGTTTTTTTGGTTCTTTTTTTGCAGTGGATATTGGATCAATTTAGATGAGTGATATCTCATTTTGTAGGGAATTTCATCTAGTTTTTGAAAATAACAAGCAACCGGAAATATAATTTTGGAAAATATAAAATTTTTCTTATTTAAGATTTCGTATCTTTATGAAGATTCCAAGTGAAATTCTTGATACTTTAATTTTTTTCTTCGGCACTGAAATTTTTTCCAAGATTTTCTTTGGTATATTTTTGAAGCTTATTAAATTCCCTTTCGAATGATATATAACATGATATAATTATCTTTCAAAAAAGGGCATTTCTTTTGACTTGAATTTCATTAATCACAAACGAACATTTTTGAATTCGTTTTCTAGTTGATTAAAATTGATTTGTTCATACTTAAACAAATTTTTGTCATATTTTTATTATGTAAATTTCAATTAATAGATAATTTCATATAGTTTCAGAAAATGTTAACCAATTCCTACTTTTTATGAGCCAAAGTTGAAATATTATTTTTTGAAAATTTTTTAACTTATAACAATTTTTAAATGCTAGATTTTCTTTAACATTTATTTATGTCTAAACTATTTATTCGATGATTATTGAGTTATGATATCTACAAAGTAAATTAAATTCTCTTTCCAATGATGTATAATATCATAAAATTATTCGAAAGCATCCTTTAGATATTTGAGGTTAAATTTGGAGAAAGTTTTCAACTTCATATTAGGCAAAGCTCATTAATTAAATCCTTATGTTTTTGTTTATATTTCAGTAACAAATTATCCAATTTTATGTTTTTAGGTCTTAATTTGAAGACGAATTCATTACGAATTAGAAAATTCCATTCATTAATAAATTTCTTGATTGTAAAATAATTTTTTTTAAAAAGGAACAAATCTAAACATTTTGTAAAAAAATTTAGCACATTGTCATATTTTTGCGTTTATTTTCAGAACCATCAATATCTTCAGATCCGACTAAAGATATTTTAAAAGCTGGATAAATTCTCTTTAAAATGAGGTATAATATCAAGTAATTTCCCAGAAAAATGTCAGAATTATGAGACATCAAATTTGCATAATCAACTTCAAATATTTTCCACTCCTTTCTCAGGAAGCAATAACACGATTAGATTCATACCGACTGCATACTAAAACTCATTAGCTTCCTTATTAACCCGGCACTAAATATCCTCGATTAATATTCAAGAAATGCAAAACTTCCATCATGCAACCCATCCGGGATGCAGTGGGAGAGTGGGGGGATATCTTCTCGCAGAGTTCGTCTGCGAATTAACGCGAATTTATTCCGGCCGTAACTATTTTGACTTGACCGTTTCTCGTGATGTTATCGCGCATGATAATGGGCCGAACGTGAAACTAACTCGCGACTACGTACTCATACTCATACCGAGTCACTCGGTGCATCCGAAGAAGTTCTTAATGTGCGCGCCGCTGCTGCATGCGCACCGTCACTAATTGGAATTAGAATGGAGAGAATTTCGAATTTTCTCCTTAGATATGAGCGCAGATACTGACATAATTAGTGTTGGTAGTGCGCTTCGGCGTGCGCCATAAACTCGACGCGAAGATGAAACCCAATCGGTGGACAGAGAACTTAGTCGCCCCATCTAGTGGGAAGCAGCTGCGAACTAATGCTTTCCAAAATTATCAATTAGACACATGTGCGCGCAATATGATATGATGGGAATGTTTCCAAATTGGTAGCGAGACCATGTAGTGTGCATTTTATATGCGCACTAAGTCTCATTAGTATTAGTGCACGAGAAAGTCATTTCAAGAAGTAGTTTTCGGAGTAATTTCTAATTTCATTATTTGGACTATATACCGAAAATATATTCGATATAGTTTTAACTGTCATTGGATACTATCGAGTATTTAGTATTTAGTGTTAGTGCACATTTTGGAATGATTTATTGATGGTGATGAAGGGGGACGCTTTTGGTTAACTAGCAATTGTCATTGATTTCCGCCACGTTCAAAATTGAATAATGCACATTGTTTGCCGAGTATAATGGCGCGCCACAATCGAACAAACACAACAGCAGCGCCATTCTCGCGCTGAAGGGATGAGGGAGCGAGGCGCAGTGCCACCTACTGAGAATGAATTACATCACGCATACACCCGTCGCTATATCTTGTCCCATATGCGCAGCTTGAGGGGGGGAACATGCATGAATTCATAAGGGTAAACAGTTTGGTGAGTAAGTTTGGTGTTGAATTGCATTCAATGCGCACTAAACACTAAATTGTTAATGGCTGCTAGTTCTCCATTCGAACACCAGGCATTATATCACTTCCAAACTGCTCAGATACAGTCAAAGCTCGTTAATTAATGCATTAATTTGGTTGATCATATTTCTAATTAGCAGGAATCTACTGTATATAAATTCTGTAATTTAGAAATGTATACATTTTTTCAGTGATTTTTGTAAAATATACACGTTTTCAATTAATTCTGAACTAATTGAATCATAAATTGGATTTTTTATTCATATCTTTTTGACAATGAGTGATTATGACTAACACTCGGTCTTATCTCGTTGGTGATAATGTCTAGATGTCTGGACCCCCCACCCCAGGTCCCATAATAAAGCAATTGTAATTTTCGGCAGCGAGGGATCCCAGAAGTTGGGGTTGATATCTATTCTATTCGGATGATGTAGTTTTTACATAAATCTAAATCGTGATGTCCTCGGGCTGGAGAGGAGGGTCCCCGAGCAGGCAGGCAGGCAGGCAGCCAGACATACACACCATTCACTCGAGAGATCATGGCTGCAAGCGATACGATTGTATGAATAATTCTCACTTCGCAACCCTCTTTTGCTAAATCTAAATGCCGAAATGCACGCCGGGGCGACATTCGTACTTCTTCTGTTTCGCACTGATAACGGCAACCATTCAAGCACTGATGACGTCATCCAAAACTCATTGGGATTCAATGCACACGATAATTAATAATTTTTCACATATACAGTCATCATTTGTAATCTGAAGGTTCTAGAAATATTTTGGGGTAGTTATTATTTGACATATACAGTAGTACCAATTAATTTAAGTAAAAAGTTCAGGAAAGTGGGTTGAAATGTTTAGAAACTAGGGGAAAACCTAGACTACAAGATTTAACCTCAAATTTCCATGCACTATGATGATGTTTATGACATCTCCGTGTGATATATCTTCATATTATGCGCTCTTTGCATGCGTAATACGCCATTACACCCCTCTCACCCCTTGTTAACCCCATTGTACGTTGTTGCACCCCTTTTTCTAGAAGGAATACGGGGGGAATATAGGCTAGAATTTCATCATTTTCATCCATGAGCCCATTCAACCAGTCATACACATGTTTACACTTTTCTCGACGTCGTCGCAGTCGTTTGCGTCGAGATGGCGCTGGGTGAATGGGGGGCGGCAATGGCGGTGGCGCTCATTTGCATTCCCCATGTTCGTGCGTACCATAAACGAGCTCAAGGACTCATTTCGAGTCATTTGGAGATTTCGGCGGTGGTGCGTTTACATTATGAATTTACTCGGAAAGTAAAAGTTTCGCCTGTGAAACTTCCCCCCAGTGGTGCCCCCCCCCCCATCAGTTTTTCCACCAACACAACAGCGGGATGTTTACCTCGTTCGGTTATTTTTCCGTGCTGTTTTGGTTGCGGACGTTTTGGAAGGCCTATATAAGAGTCATAAACACTTCGTGGAATGAGGGTTGCCTACTTTTCCACGTTTCGCAAACGAAATGGCGAACATTTAAGCTGGAAAAATGCCCCCTTTATTGAGTTGAGAATTTTTAGCACTGCATAAAATTAATAAACGGACAATTCATGTAATTATGCGCATTTTTGTCGTATACCTGATTTCAGTGGTTTTTGTTCTTTGTATTTAATGAATATATACAAAATTCCATTTCTTTCTGAAAGGGATATAACAAAATTGGAATGTGAAAAACGGAAGTCTGCAAGGAAATACAAGTGAAAATGTGAAACTGAAGAAAAGCCAAACAAAATACATTTCACATACATCCCCCCTCCTCATCGCTTCAAGCCGCCATTAAGAAGTAAGACGGCGCTCGGATTGCGGTGAAGTTGGTGCGCCTCTGGGCCAAAGCTTTTAAAAACCAACTAATAAATTACTCGCAGGCACCGCTCCAGAATGCGTAAGAAGCTCGATGGCGTGCGCCCAAACATACGCATCTATCCGACAAAGATGGCGGCAGACGACTGAAAAGTCGGGCCCCAAACTCTCTTCAGCGCTGCACCTTGAATATCCGGAGCGCTGTGCAAGTTTTGCAGCGGCGAAGAGACTTGCTGAGTCATTCACTACACGGCTACTGCATGGGAAGCAATCGATAACCTCAAAATTTACTACCGCACACGAGGGCTAGTTAATACTCCACTGCTTTTTTCTTTCGTTCTTTTCTTTTTCCGGCGAGGTTCTAATGTAGTTCACTTAAGTCTTAGCAACGAAAACAAATTACGAGAAGAATATATGTATAGTTAGAAATGTTTGTAGAATTGGAAAAGGATGGTATAAAATGAAGAGGTAGTTTGCTTCTGGTAGCTGGTTAAATTAGAGGAGATAAATAGAGGGGTGCACGCGACGAGGTTGCTAGGATACCGGGTGAGAGCGCACCGTGAACACCTGCGTATTTGCTCCTGGTATCTTCGTACCTCCTCTGTGTTTCTGATGCTCGTTTGATTGACGGGTGATGAATAGGGTGCACGTGCGCTGGTTGCTAGGATACCGTACAACATGTACCTCCTTGTTAGCTGTACTCCCGATACTTTCATACCTTCTCGTAATTTAACTGAAATACGTTTTTCCAACTCGTGTTTTTTGTCAAAATATCAGAACAAACGTATTTAAAACAGGAAAAAAGTTGTAAACCCGGATTTTGTAGCTTCTATCGTGTTCCATGGAAATCACTACATGAACCCATCCATACTGTTGGCTGGTGGTAACGACTCGGTGGCGGCAAACACTGCAGCCGCCTCTTAAACCCTGTGGTGTATGTATTGGACAACCAAGGGCAATATTTCATCGAAATGACGTAGTGGGGGGCGGCGGGCCGATATCCAGTCGAAATTTCGGTTGATCAATGAACGAATGAGCTTAAAAAGCTTTTTGTGCCCTCGAACGCAAATCGTCCCCCGCGTTCCTTCACCCTACTCTATAGGTTAGGTAGAGGGTGTTGATGATGACCCTTATTGGAAAATTTCAAAGCAAAAACTCACTAGGGGGCGACCGAACCAAGGGGAGCACAGAAGTGATTTTCTCATCTTTTCCGGTACGAATGGCTGCAGTTTTCAGGGGGGTGCTGAAATAGTTGAGGGTTCAAAATTGTTTCACAATCGGCTGAAAAAGGGGTTGGGGCTGCCTATGTGGCACGTTCAACTGTATAGTTGTGCAAAGTGGGTTGCGGACTGGCTGATAATGTTCTCCAGCGTCTAGGGATGAGGTGGCGTCGACGAGGGGGGTGGGTGTCAAGGTGGCTGTGATTAATATAGCTCGGGCATGCGATCTGATTGTGTAAATTGGCAACAGTGTACGCCTCGATCCCATCTCCCCCCACCACCGTTTGATAAACACATGCTGTGTGAAGGTATGTGTTCGGCGGGTGGTTGTCTGCAGGTGGGTGGGGGGAGAGGGGGGTGCGTTGCGATTTTGGCAATCAATAATCCAATATTTCACTTGGCGGCGTCACGCTCATTTGCGATTTAAAGTAATCTGCCGCCGATATGGATGGCGCTGTCGTCGTGCACAACCCCATATGTCCCGTGCTACTCAAGCGTGTGTACGGGTGGTTGCCTACGCACCCACACCAATATGGGGGAGGTACTCATGTCAAATGAAACGTGTTCAATCTTCATGTCATATTCGTGTTTTGTTTTTTTCTCGCGTTGTGTCGGACGCTTTCATCGGGGAGCTGTATTTTTTAAAATTTTACAAATTGCAAAAGCGTGTTCGGCTTATTTTTCCATCCGGAAGTGTTCATTCAACATGAAAATTGAAAATTCGCTTTCATCACATGGTGCTTATTTTGCCACGAGGCACTTTTGTTTCTGTTTTGTTGTAAAAATTAATTAATTAGGGAAAAATTATTCCACCTTAACTTGTATTTCCAAGTTCAAAACTTCTTACTTTTCTTACTTCTTTCTTACTTCGTATACCATATCAATATTTCAAAATGAAAGGGAAAGTTAAATTTCTCTTAAAATAGCAACATAAATAAATTAAAATGTTAGTTTGGGTCACTTCCGGTTTGTTATTTTTACTTTTTGTTCCACTTACTACGGCTACCTACAAGTCATTTGTTTAATCTAGCAATAAAATAGGTAATTTGTGTGTATTTTGAGGTCACTACCGGTTTTCCGGTTTCCCCGTAAGCATGATTAATGTCGCAAAATGAGGAAAAAAGTACGCATTTGCATGTTGCCAATGCCCAATGTGGATTTATCCGCCAGCAGAAAAACTAATCTGGTGACAAATTACAGGAAACAACAGGAAAATGTTGTAATCATGGCGGCGAACAAATTGGTTCAGACACAAAAATGTAAATACCCCGCGAATTGTACTTTTCCCCAATGGACGAATGTGTGTGTGTGGGTGCAAGGGTTGAAGAAAATTACGAGATTTGTCATTGATCTTAACGCGGCATTGGCGGCGTGGTCGGAGGCGACAGCAGCGCCCCCCAACGATGCTAATGGCGGTGCGGCACGCGTGCATGCATGCATGCATGCGTTCATTTGGCGGACGATGAATGGATATTTTAACCCCCACGAAAGTCATTACTCAGATTCTAATGGCTCCCCACTGCCGATTGGCACCGTCGCACCGCCAGCAGGCAACCCACCGTACACCATTCCCTGCGGGACCCCACTGTAACTAAATCGTAAAACAAGGCGACCCCACGTGAGGTTACATTTAAGTGTTCGCACTACAAAAAGTAATTTTTGTTTTTCCCAATCTCTCATCCGCCCCTTTTTTCTCGTTTTTGGGGGGTTGTTTCTAGAAGATGCGACGTTGCCATTGTTGTCCCGAGTTCGTGAAGTAGTTGTCATTGCATTATTGCACCGTCATGGCTTGTGCGTTTGGGAACTTGTTTCGCAAATATCGTCGTCAAATCGCATGGGTGGGGGGGGGGGTCGTTTCTGGGGGGCGGCCGGAAGAAGAAACTTCGGCCATTGCCGACCCAGCCCCGTAAAGTGAGATGTTCCGGCTGCAATATTATCCATTCAATGGTCTTTCGATCGGAAGAGAAGTACCTCACGAGAGCACCATGCTAGGGGGGGATAAGATGGAGGATGGGGGGCTGCCCGAATGGCGCAAAATTTAGCGCAGACATTTCGTTCTCGTTCCGATTTATAACTACGGGTAAATCCCGCTTTTCTTTCCACTCGCTCTCCGCGTCCCCCCACCAAGTTTGGAAAAGGGGGGAAAAGTTTTATTTCGCGAATCCGGTTAACAGTCCACAATGAGTTACTTTTCGGGTTTGTTCGGGACTGTAACGAGGGACAAATCTGGGTTTGTATGACCCATTCCACTTCTATCTGGAAAGTTCCAGAATTGTATGATTTATTCCAGTTTTATTTGAAATTTAAAATTCGGGGAATTTTCTGATTATGTAAATTTTCATGTATGCTGGTGACGTCATCTGGTGGGCGGCAGCGCGCTACCGATGAGAAATTACTTTATGATGACACATTCCGGGCGACTAATTTACGAGCCGAGGGAATATTATTGAATGCGGAAAGTTGTCGGCGACATTAGCGCCGGAGCAAATTGTTCGAGGCTCGCCGCCTCCAGTTCTTGCACACTTGTTCTTGAACTATGTATTGTATAATATGGCCGCCAATAATTCACCTGCTCAATAATGGACTAAATAGTTGCCATCCCCCCCCCCCCCCTCCCTCTTCCCTCTGCCGACTCGACGACGGCGGCAATTTGAGTTGATGCACGCCGCCGCCACCCGGATGTATGGGATGTGGCGTGGCGGACACGCAGAACAATGCGCCATTGCGCTTCCGCATTCAGAATTAACCGGAATATGAAATTCATATTACAAGGAGTAGTGATGGTGGGGATGGGCGCCTAACCTAACCTAGGCTAAACTAACCTCGAAAGCAACCGAGGATTCATTCAATATTCACTTTGCAATTTCCCCCCATTGAGTGTTGGGGGCAGTATTTAGTTAATCCACTCGTGAAATCCCCTCCACAATGGATGAAAATTTGATTTGGGTAGTTTTGTACTATAATTAAGTCAGAACTAAGTACCTAAATGTTGTATATACATTTTTCTGGAAACCGGAAAACCGGAAACCCGGAAGTACTTTACTAATCTAAGAAGTTTATTGAAAATTTCAGTTGGTACATTCAAATAGGAGTGAAAATCAATTATCAACCGCTCCTCAAAGTGCAATTTCGTGAACTTCCGGTTGCATTATGGCACTAAAGTTGTAAAATAATGGCGATTATGTCGATGTGAAGACACGACAGCGTCGTCGTGTTGTGTAGGATGACATTTGCTGTGCATGGCAAATAAAAATTTCCTGATTTCTGACATCCAACATATTATGGAATGGGGGCGGTCGTGGTGGGGGGTCATGTAAAATAGGCACTACATCTACCGTCGGACACGATAAGCCGCACGCGATCACATTTTGTACGCCGAGTGTCTGCTAATGTCGTGTGCTGCTTGCTTTTCGTGCGGCGGTGGCAGACTCAGAGGCGGTCGTGGTGGGGGGTTGGTGGTGGTTACAATGGCGGCGGTGGTGGTCGAACGATTGTCGGCAACCAATTCAACTCGGCCGGCATCGAACATATAGCAAGCCACTTTACTAATCTTCAACAACTCCGCACCTAACCTGAAACCATCCTCTCCTACACCCACTCCCACCTCTCATCTGCTACTTCCGGTTTGTATTTCAGGACATTCCAACATCCCTTTCTTCGATACTTAATTCGATAAGTTCAAAAAACAGTGACGGGGTAGTTTATTTGGGTGTAGTTGTGCTCCTGGAATGTAGGCAACCAAATATACAATAATTTTCTTTTGTGATTACAGGGTAGCGGTGCCATGGCCAGGCATGGAGCGGCGGCGTGGCCCGGCCTGGTGCTTCTCCTCTACGCCCTCGCCCACGGAGTCCTGGGAAAAACGCTCGGTGAGTACGAGAGATGATTACTTGTGCAATAAACAAAAGCGACGCGTGGCGCTGATGTCGCCCCCCTGTGGGAGATGCCGGCGGCTGGGGCGGCGATAACAAAAGGTGTCGATTACAGCGCCATGCCGGAAAACAAAAGAATGCTCGTTTCCGATTGAAATTGAAGCGGCATCGAAGGGCGGCAATGACGTCGATCTTTCTAGATCTTCCACTTCCGCTCTTATTGATATGGCCGGCCATAACCTCTCGCTGTTCGCACTTCACGTCTACGACTTTATGACCTTGTCGACGAATACGGCGCGTATTTTACGCGCACTTTTCCGGATTGTAAATTGGCCGATTGCCGGAAACTTTACAAAGGTATAACAAGAATGTAAGCGCATTTTGACAGCTGCTGTTCGAATTTATTAGGCAACCCAATTTTCTTCATGTCTCAAAGTCCAATGAAGTCAAACCGTTCCCCTTGTTCGGCTTTAATTTTCTAATTCAATCTTTACAAAACCGGATGTAAGAAATTAGAATTTTTAAGAACCGGAAGTGTTCGCCAACGAAAGTTTGTATGTAGATTTTAACTACCTTTGGCGTTTATTCCACCAACATCTGTGCGTTTGAAGGTTACTCGTATATTTGATCCACTTCCGGTTAATTTAGTTTCATCCCATCATCTAGTTTGCAATTTAGAATCGGCCTGAGTGCGTTTTCCGTTCTCCCTTTCGATCTGCTGAGCAAAATGCGTGCGTCGTTCATTTCCATAGAAATGTGTGTGCACCGGCGTTAACCGCCGCCATCACCCAACCCTCATGTCGTATATATTGGGTTGCCTAACCGTGGGGATGCGCGATGAGGTTAGGTTCTGTCCTACATATTGGATATTAAGGATATCTGCTTTAATATGAATACTAATGCGTTTGCCTCACTATCATTATCATTTCCGGGAAGCGCACACGGTGTAGATGGCGGCAGCGTCGAAATGCTGTTAGTCGGGTTGACAACTTCTTACTCTTCGCCGAACTAATGCCCTCTTCTCTTGAATGCGTTTCCGTGTTTTCCATCCACCGCACATCACACACAAGGTGTGGTTTCCGGTTTTCCGGTTTCACGAAAAAAGTTCCCCAATGGTTAAACTGATATTTCACGGCAAATAAATATTGAATTTTTGTTACTTCCGGTTTGTATATCCTTCGAAAAAAGATGTTTCCCCGTGAATAACTTAATTACAGAGGAAATTTGAATACTGTCCAAACATATTACACGGAATTATTATTCACGAGCACGCGCGTGCTGCAACCCGTGTCCACCGTCACTTGCCACCCCCCGAGAACTTCCGGGAGGGGGGATGTCGTCAAGTCTTGATTTGACTTGACACGACTTGATGTTTTAATACCGAAGTAACAAGATGCCCGTCCGGTCGACCAAGCGGCCATATCCTCGACGTGGGGGCGGCTGGAAGGAAGGAGTAGTGGGGGGCGGTGGTCCGAACGTGCCGTGCCGAGACAATCAAACAGTACGCCAAGTCATGCTTTCTCTACCGGAAACAAGGAATACACTGACTGCTTCGACTGGTTTTTGTCGCCGTCTCCTCGGCTTCCGCCGCCACCGATGCCGCCGCCTCCGCCACCGGAGGAGAGTTACTCATTGTGTATGCGGCGGCCGACGTATTTATCTATCTCCCAAGCACGACGGGTCATCTAAACTAAGCGTTGGTCTGTTGTGGCGGCGGCGACGGCGGCGGTTGGAGTGGGGGGAGGTGGAAGAGTTGCGGGTGGCGCAATGTGAACTCTGGCGGACTCACCTTGAATCACTAAATAGCTGTCCGATGTGCGCGTCGAGCAATTTCAGTGTTTGATTGGAACAACATCACCTTCATCCCCCCATTGGGGAGTTGGCGCGGGGGGCGGCGACTCGGCGTGATAAACTACGTGGATAGGCAACCAAATTGACCTGGATTTACCGCTTTTTATACGCTTGAGTTCTTTTTTGGTGTCTTTGCTCTAATTACGTCTTGGGTCGTTGTTTCCGGGAAGATGGATTACCCTATTTTCTATTTCCGGAGGATTTACTCTCTGTCCGCCTGCCGCCTCCTCTTTAATCACCCTATCTTTCAAGACTCGCAGTATCTTAATTAAAGATTTAACCTATAATTTTGAAGTCATTTCTACGAGAGATGGCGTTAGTGGTCTTAGAGTTAGATGGGCAGCAACCAACAATGCACGGCACGTAAATAAGTTAGGTCGGAAAACGCGCGGTGGTATTGGAACGCGAACGCGTATTTGTCGCGCGCGCGGAGAAAATCAATAGAGACCCGCGTGCGAGGGATGATTGTAAGCCTCCCCCCTCGTCGCCGCTCCCGGAGCCTTCCTGCCCCCTTTCGTGTACACGGCCCTACCTGGGCCCGACGCGTTGTTACATAACGGGAGCGAACGCGCGCGCCACCCCATTGCAAACCCGCGCCGCAACTCGCTACTGGGGGGAGGAAACAGTCGGCAACAAGAATCGGGCAACCCAACATACACGCAACCACATTTTTCGTGTATCAGAGTGTATATGTGTATGTGTGTGGTCACAACATGGAGACAACGTAAAAACATGGGTTGGCAACACCAAAAAAATGTATAAGTATAAATCCGTTTACAGTCCTGTACCCCCACCCTTTAGAAAACCGGAAAAAATGCTCGGGAAGTCGTATACTCACATGCACCAGATGGTTGCATATTTTTTGCAAGTCAAATCTCATTTACCCTAAATAGAACCAAGGTATTTTTCATCTATTTGACTACTTCCGGTTTTCCGGGTTGTGGTGGTCTTACAAAAATGTATGTCGAGGACATCTGATACCGATCACGAGACAATACTTCATCGCTGATTAATCGGAGGAATATCTCAAAGTCGGTGGGGGGCACTTCCGGTCGGGGAAGGAAATCCATCTTGGGCAAATAAAAATCCAATTAATAAACCGCTCCACTTGTAGCCGGAATGTGATAAATCGTCATAATCGGTAATGAAAACACGAAAACAGTTTAGCAACTCGAGGAACGAGGAATTCCTTCCTCCTCCGCCGCCCCCCACCACACCACTTCTTCATCATCCGCATGCTGCCATTCTTCCTCCTCTTTGTCTTCATAGGCGAGCGATATCCGGCTCATTGCAGAAGGGCATAGCGTTTGTTCCCCGGCTTTATTGATCTCCCTCCCGCCCCCACCTTCAATCCTCCATCTCATCTTCTGCCACCCCCCATCTCCCCCCACTCCTCACGCCAGTGGCGGCGTGGAGACTTTACTCGGATGCATTGTCTCTAATCGCATTAAGAGTTAATAGTTTCAAGATCGATTTCGGTTCGTGGCGGTGGCTACAGTGGCGGCATGCTTTGCGAAACCGGAATCATAACAACGATGGCGGTGGTAGGGTGGTAGTGGTGGCGGCTTCAGACAACGCGATATTTGATTAATTACCGCACTCATTCACTTAGCGATTAATACACACACGTGTGCGTGGACCAAGGTACATGCGTTTCGGGATTAACCGGAAACCGGAAGTGGGTGAAATTGAATTACATAAATGTTCCATTGGAATGTTTCTACTAAGTGATTAGTCTCATTTTTATTGCTATTCTCCTACTATAAGAAAGTGCGACTTGTGGGGGGAAACCGGAAGTTGACTCCAATCGATTAGTTTTCCCAGAATTCGCCGAGAATTTTGATTTTTATAAAACCGGAAGTGTACCACTTTGCCACTTAACTGGTTCCCATCATTTAAAACAGGGTGGGGGGATAAATCAGAGCATTTGGTGTTATTCGGATTTCGAGTTAATTAAAATCCCAAATTGCATTTTCTCGCGGACAACACAAAACACGCACGTGTAAACCCCCCTTCCCCCCGTTCCCAGTACAGTCCCGGTTGGGGGTTGGAATTTTTCCGGCAAAAAGCGATTTTCCCAACAACGACGACTGAACAATGCACCCGGCGCGTCCCCACGTCCCAAATGGGAATTAAATACAAATGCTTTCAATGAAATGAAAGCACCTCATGCGCACAACCAGAGAGCACCCCTTCCCCCTTTCCCCCTTCCTCCCCTTCGTTCGTTCGTTCGTCACTCCTAGAAAGGGTGCTGGACCAGGAAAATGTATTGTGATACAGACCTGGACGAAAAAGAGAGGTTATTGCTTTACGTGCTATTTCCCGAATGCACGTCAATTCCGGGTTGCCGAAAGGTGGTTTGTATTCAATCATTAGGGATTGAATTTCACCCCCCACCATCACCACCACAAAACCACTAACACCGTCAGCAACAAAAAGGCAGCCAAACGTTTTTCAGAATTGAAGTGACTGCAGTTCTAATGTTTTATTTTTAGAAATTTTTCAAAACCGGAAGTTTGATTCTATAGGGTGTACTCTTCACGATCGATAAAGAAATTTGAAAATCCAAGAAACCGGAAGTGCACTCCCAAACCGGAAGTCAAACTAACTAATATTGTTTTGCGCCAATAAATGAAGAAATAATATTTTACGAACATCTAAAGTGAAAAGGCCATCCATAAAGTCCAGAAAAACAAGCTGAATCTGGGGGGGGAGTCCTTGAGGAAAGTTGTTGGTTATTCCGGAAAATTTATGAGTACTGCCTGATGATAAGAGCAAAAGCTCGTAGATCAATCTGAGACATTACTCGCAACGAACCGAAGAGAGCAGTAAGTAAACTGTGGAGAATCCCCCCACCCTCGTCCAGGGCCATTGTCAGGGAATGATATCCCATTCGATGCAATATTGAATCTGAGCGTTTCCTCTCTCGCCCGCACACACGCACAAGGCGGGAATGTGTTTTTCCCGGATGGACGACGGACGTTCAGCTGAAGCGATGAGCTGTTATCGAGTGATTACGGCTGGCTCTTTATCGGCTGGATCATCCCCCCACGTCCCTCTTTTGTTTTATTTCCCGATCCACTTACACTGGGCGATCCTGCGGTCGGCCCCACACAAATCCCCCCAAAACATCAATTTTAGGCTTAGATGGAACCGAAATTATTAATTCAAATGTTGGTGGGAGTTCAGAATATTTGATTTCGTGGGGGGATTTGTTGAGATTTAGGTGACCCAGTAAAAATCCCGGAGTGAAGGTGATAAAGGTGAACACCTTAGTCTCTGTCTGAGCCCTTCCGCCATCGATAATTAATAAAATCCTCCGGTAGTAAGCTATCCCCCCAACCATCTTCAGGGTTCGATTGGATATCCGGATCTCAGAGTAAATGGGTGGTATGGGATGGTGATAAAAATGAGGGTCATAAATAATGAACCTTCGGGTTGGAATTTCTTGATTGGACACGTTTTCCCCACCTGGAAACGAAAGGGGGGAATCCCTTAATTTCACCAGAATTCTTAAATTTTTGACGCCCCTTCCTGGGTTAGGGTCGTGTGAACAATGATCAATTAGTGGTGAGAGTTGTATATGAAATTCTGGTTGGGGGGAATGGCGGAAGGGACGGGTCCAGGGATTAAAGTTAGTGAATAAGTGGCCTCGTGCATGCTAACAAGGTTCAACACCGATGCGAAAAGTTGTACGTGAGTGGAGGGGGGACACATCTGGGACGATCACCAAAGTTGCGAATTGGGGGGATGAATCGGCGTGCGTGCAAGAAGAGCGATATTAATATAATACCCTCATAACTATGCACCCCCCATCTCAAGCAGTTTATGATTCAAGTTGAATGGACCACTTTCCTCGTTTTTTGCGCCCTTTCCTTCAACCCGGGAAAAAGGGGGACATGATGGGGGGTAATCCCAATGACACTCGTTTAAGGCTTTGCAAATCGCCGAATCATCATTTCAGAAATCGCCATTACCATAAACCCACACTCCTCGAAAAAGAAAAAATTAACCACTCAGTGGGGGGATGACATTCAAAAATGGCGGTGTCATATGAAAAAACAAATACTTGTAGATTGCATGCAAATCGTTTCCAATTCCGATTACTTCCCAGTAAACACCTCGGTTTCCAGATCGTAGTGGAGGAGTAGGAAGTAGGGGGAGGGGGGAATCCCTTGGCTGCCCCCAAAGGGGCAGAATTCCCTGCTTGTCGACGGCGGCGGTGCAGTACAATAAATTTATGCACCTCAATTTTGAGCGAGTGGCTTTCTCCTCTCGGAAGAGATCGCGTTGTATGTGTCTACGGCGGTCGCCGCCACCACCACCACCACCGCTGCCACCCGCCCCCCAAGGGTATAAACGAGAAGGGCGGTTGTGGATTGATTGCCGCCGACGATGCGAGTACCGGCGTACCGTCGACACGGCAGATAAATCAATACTAACACCCCGAGCGCAACTGCTCCCTTCGTTCATGTACATGTGTGCGTGTGAATGTGTGTGTGTGAGCTGCCCCCCAACTTGCAACGAGTGTTGCGGCATCATGTGAGGTGGCTATTTCATCACCCACCACCACCACCACCTAGTGTTGTGCCACCATTTGCCGCAGGCTTGAAAGTATCAAAAATCCGCTTTGTCGGAATTGGGCGGCTGAATGGGGGTCTCTGTCCCCCCACCTCTTCTCGAACCACCTTCAAATACGATTCATTGCCTAGCATCCCGAGATGCTGAAACGTTTCTTGTTGTGTGTTGTTGATTGGGGTCATTTGTCCAGGGGGATAATCTAGAAAAGTGGTCCCCCCAATTCCTACGTCAAGACTTATTATAAATTTCCCGCTTGCCCAAACTATAACCTCACGAGAGGCGTAGACAATTTGCGACGTGGGAGCAATATGTAATTTTCGTTTGGAAGGTCTGTGAGCAATGGCTACTTGTCCCCCCCCAGCCCGCCATACTTTGATCCGGAAGCATGTTTTGTTCCACCCTGGAGAGAGACCCATAAAAAGTCATCGTCTTATTGAGACATCGGACCCGAATGGTCTCACAGCACGACAAACGCTGCCTGCTTTGAGCCCCCTTCAAAAGGGGGGAAACTCGTGTTTCGGTTGCTTTCAATAACACTATCAAGGACTTCTGGAATCCTGAAATAGCTGAATTGATGTCGAGGAAAACACGATCTGGGCTTCAGGAGAGGTCCCCCTGGAAGCGCTCGAGGGGGGAATGACCACGAGTAGTGTACGATGGGAGGTCTTTGATGTTTTAGTTGGAATTCAATTTGGTTTTACTGGTAGAGGGTGTAAAGCTCATTAGATTCCCCCCAGGAGGTCAATATATTCTCTTGGCTAAGTTTCCCAGAAATATTTTATGATATTCTCTTCAATATTCGACAACGCCCTCTGTGAATTAATGAAGTCATGTTTTAGGTTAAATTAACTATATTTCAACATTCTCGGACATGCCTTTATTAAAATTTTTCATGCTTCACGCTTAATTAAGTAATTATGCAAATTTTCTAGGTTAGGTCCTCTTAAAATATTGCACACATACCAGAAATTCCGTTCCGAAATGTCACAATTCAATGTGGGCGCTTCAAACTTCTAAATAGTACCCCATTCTTAATAGTGCAGCTGCAGCTATATTTTGTCCAGTCATCTTGTCCGCCATTACATGAAAATGGCGGAAAATGGTGAACGGTGTGGGGGCGCTACTGGTCGTTGTGTGTGAGTGATATATTTTATGGCATGACGTTTCCTATGGATTGTCGACAGATGCCATGCCATACACCGGTTTCATGTCACGGGATTAGGTTATAACTCATCTGATGGAATTTCATATTAGATAGGCCAACTATGTGTCCCCCCTCCATGTTTTTTCCAAGTTTGAAAAAGAAAAGGTGATGTTGGAAATGCTCTGTTGTGGTTTTTAGGTTAGGATTTCTGGAATGACCGTTTTCAATTGTGTTTAAATTTAACGGTCAAAAGATGAGACAGCGGTTTTTCGTCCTTCCAGGACCGGACTTGTTCGGTACGGGTGTGAGTTAAAGCGAATGAATCTATAAAACAATGTGGAATCTCGTGGGGGGGGAGGAGATAAAAATGATCCTGAACGTAATCCGCGCCCATAGGAGAGGAAAGCTCCTAAAAATCAAGCGCAGATAAAAATATCTCAGTGCTTTCGTAAATCCAGCGGAGATTTACTCCGCAACGCCATCGCCACAGCCGCCATTGACGACGATGGCTACCGTCATGTTGGCCTAGGTTCCACTCACAAAACGATGAAGAAGTAGACATGGGGCAATTTCCCAAGGAATTACGTTCAAAAATCATGGTCGCTGACAAAGAACATCAAGGAGAAAGAGAAAAATAGAGGAAGTTCTGTAAAAAAAAAGGGGGATAGAGTGAAAGTGTTCAGGGAAAAGAAGAAGGAGAGAGAGTGGATGAAAAGAGAAAGAAATAGAAATAAAGTGTGGATAAAACGAGAAAGAAATAGAAAGAAGGGGCGGATAGAAAGAGAAGGAAGAGAAGTAGAAAGTGCAGAGGGGGATCAATATCATTTTAAGTGATCTCTGGGAGCTGTCAAAAATATTTGAGGTTACAACCCTCTTGAGGGTGATATTGATACTGCAAAGACATGGATATAAACCTCATAACCTTAAAATTTCTCATCTCTCATCTCATAACCTACAAAAATAACTGGAAATAATTTCTAACCTGTAAGACATCAAAAAATGATCCATGCACTCAACTATACTCTGCTGGAATGCGCGCATTGAATGGAATGGCATCGACTTGCTCCTCAAACCGGTCTCGATCCTCCTCAGCATCCAAAGAACAAAACGACGCCATTGGAGTTCCAAGCTCTGCTTGTATAACAAGGCGCTCTTCTTCTCACAACTTCTTCTCCGGCTGGCATTTCTTCATTTAATCCCCGCTTCAATGGCGCTTGCTAGGCAACAATTGCACCGACTTAAGTACCGAGGGTATCGTCGACGATGATGCCGCGCTTAAGTCGGCAAAACCAGAAGACCACGCGCAGCAAGAAGAAGAAGAAGAAGGAAAAGAAGCAGATACGAAGAGTTAGCGGTAATCTGACTGCTTGCTGACCTTCGTCCAGCCGCAAGATGAACTCTGCGCGAAGAAGAGTTTCGCACGCAGACGCGATGCTGCTGATGATGATGGCGGCGAACACGCATGCGCAAAGTACTCACGGGGAACGCGTCAGTTAGTTTTTTTTTCTCTTGTGCGCTCTTCTTTGTTGTTTTATGGATCGTCTTCTTGCATGGGATCGTTATCATCATCTTCTTTGCGGCGCGCGATTAAAGTCTATTATTACGCTCGGTATTAATATTTGCATCGGTGAGCCGCTTTCGGCGGCGCATGCGCAGACAATTTATGGTATGCAGGAAGTGATAACATCCGGTTTGATATCTACTGAATTATGATTTTGTTTAAACAGCAGAATTTTTGATGATCGTTATCGGTAATGATGGTTGCTGAGATATGGCTGTCAAATTGTGTGTGGCGCCATCTATTAACGGATTTTTTTGAAAACTGTCGTTTTAAAGAAATAAACCACTGGAAAACTGTTTGGAACAGACGCAAATCATTATTTAGCATCCACTCGTCGACGCAAATACACCATCACTCCACTCTTGACGGCGGGGGCGTTTGGGGGGCGGTTGGCAAAGAGGATGTCACTTGCACTTGCCAAGTACAAACGCGCGCGCCGAAGCATTCGCCAACGCGGCTGAAAATGGCTGTAATTTATTATGTAATTGCCACGATTTCATTTATCATTTCGTTCGCTGGCTGGCGGCGATGGCTGTGGCGGCGGTGGTGGTGGCGATGGTGGCGACTCCTCTCGGCTGAGCGCGCGCGTGATTCATGCGAAAGTTTGTCATTAAGTCCACTTAGCTGCCTCCATGCTGACACTCAACTCTGCAAACAAAGGCGCACTATCGAACCATCCCCCCTTCCATCCCCCGCCCCCACGACCTCCAGTGCCGCCCCCTATAGCTCTATCATCCGTCTTTGTATTTTTCCAGCGCAAATAGGAAACAATTTTTGATTCATGCAAAATTCCACGTCGGGAATTTCGTATTCATGTCAGAGGATCGTTAGTGTTGGGGGGCGGCGAAGGAATATTTTAATGAACTTTTCGGTTCGTTCCATCATCATGATCCCCCCCATTCATTTATCCCCCCGATTCCCGGGTGTAATTTGTAGTTGTTGTACATGGCGGCGGTGGCGGCGGTTAAGTGTTAGATGGCACGCACACGAGCCACCCCTTTTTCCGCCAGGTGCTATGGCGGCCTAAATTATGGATCAATCGAAAAATTGAGCTAATTTACCGGAAATTGAGGTCGAACTTTATACCAAAGGAATTTTCCCCATCGATGGCGGCACTAAAATACATTTAGTCATGAGATGGCGACACTTTGGGAAAAATTTGCTTCCCTAATTGCTCAATTGATGGCAGCACTTACAATAATAACCCAAAAGTCATTGAATTACCTCGCATATAAAAATGAATATGTCCTATAAATATTGAGGTTATGCGCTTTATACTGTACGCTAGAGGGCGCCGTTTGAACGTCGGCTCATATGTGCGACGTTCGAGAAACATCAACGCGATGATTTCGCATATAAAAATGCCGCCTCGTTTTCCTGCCAACCTTCAGCCATAAAAATTTCGCAATAAAAACTTTTTCATCTGCGTTTTCATCGCCGCCATCGACATCCACATTGCCATACTTTTTATTCGTTGGTTCACTCCCCTTCTATTTCCACACGTTGGAAAATCCCTGCGCAGTTTTCTCTAACTAATAGGTGAGATATTGTCTCCTAGATGGCGCCACAATTTCCATGACTTATGAGGATTAATATCGCTCGTGTATATATTACATACACACATACATACGGGAGGAATTTAATATTATTCGCTTGCAGAATATTATCTCCAGCTTTGATGCAGTAATACCATTGTTGGTCGTGTTAATTTGGTAGCCTATCCTGGATTATATTGCGCGAGGTGTGAATGAAGCATGCATGAATGCACCCCTATCTCTGATGTCCCATATTCACAGATGGCGCTGAAGATACCTTGAGTACAAACAAACTTGTTAGGATTTCTGGAATTTTTTTCTTACTTTCTGCATTGTAACTGAATTGGCAACACCGCAAACCAGGAAGTCGCCATTGACGTTTATTCAGTTTTTGTTGTTGTTGATGGTGATGCGAAACGTTTGGTGGGTTGCCTGCCACGCGACATTTCTCGCTTGTTCGCGTTAGCAACGAACAAATCATCGTACATCGAACACAATGGTTCGATCGGCGGCCATGACGAATTGTTTTTGCATGAACAGTGGCGGGGAAGAAAAAACAAACGACGGCTGGTAAATAAATTAAATGGAAAATACGGCACGACATCGAACACAACATGCGTCCATTATGTTTTATTCAATTCACCTGCCGCTGATGCTACACTTCAACCAGCCAGAACGGTTGGCAACACTGTAGCGTGCATTGTTGCCACATGGTGCCGAAGCTATGTTTAAATTTTAACTTCTTTCTTGTAGAAACATGAGAACATCAAACGAGGAGGTGTTTTCCTTTATATAGATTAAAATTTCATTATCCGGTTCTTATAAATTTTTCATAGGCATCACTTTTCCGGTTGTAACCAGAAAGAATTTTCTTTTAAGGCGGCAAAATTCGATCTTTATTTTCAACCTATATGTGCTACTTCCGGTTTTGGAAAATTCATTAAAACGGAAATGAAAGGAAACTGGGACAGGTTTCGAATGTGAGAGGTAACCATAACCTATAAATAACGACATATATCGACATTTTGTGTTGTGTGAAGTTGGTGGCGCTGTTGTTTTGTTCAATCCCCCCTCCCCACTCCCTTCTCTGCCACGTCACCGGTAAAGATAGCAGGGAACGCGCATTATTTAGGCTTTATCCGGTGGCGCGTACATTTTCGATGCTGTTGCTAAAAATGGACGCGAGAGTTCGTTTGTTCGTTCCGGTAGCGCTTTAGGCGATGCCCGTTGCCAGTGTTGCCAGTGTTGTGCCGGCGGTAATGTTTTAATAAAATGAATTATGCGCGAAGCGGGCGCGTTATTCACGCGTCTGCCGCCTCCATAAAACATGGCGTTAAAGTAACAACGCACCAACGAAAAATTATAATGGCTATTAAAGCGTTGTTCATTCCGCCATCATCATCAGCTCTTAACCTCCTTACACACACACACGTACAACCGCCCCACGTGCGCCCTTATGTGTTAGGGGGGCATGGAGGTACAATAGACTTATCCGGGGAGCTTTCCATCCACTTCACAATCAATTATCAATCTTTTTATACACAATGTTGCTTTCAGCAACTCGTTTCAATGGAAGACCACTTTAAAGGCGCACTTCCGGTTTTCCATCTTCAATTGATCTCCACGAATCCTCACATTTGCTTCCCAATGAACCCAACTTCCGGTTTTCAGATTTTGGGACCAAACCGGAAGTTACTTTCAAACGCTTTGATATAAGGTATTTTTGGATAGTATTTTCTAATTTTGGATTTTTTTGCAGAAATGTATCGGTACGAGACGGCGTACGCGTGTGAGGGGAAGGTGCTGAAGATCGAGTGCAAGGAGGGGGAGCTGATCAAGCTGATACGTGCCAACTATGGCCGCTTTTCGATCACGATCTGCAACGACCATGGCAACACCGAATGGAGTGTCAACTGCATGTCACCGCAAACACTCCGCGTGCTTCGCAGCAGGTAAAGAACCGGAAACTATCATATTCACATCATGACAGGTTTTACTAACATATCATATCACATAACCTCACAAAAAATCCAAAGGTATTTTCAACATTGAGTTTTGAAATCGTTAACACAAAGCAAATGGCGGCTCGGATAACTCAAAGAGGTGTTTCCGTTTTGTTTGTTCTGGGGGGCTTTAATTGAGTGTTGCGTTGCACGTCAAATTACAGGTTTCATCCACTTTGTACCATCCCCAAAAAATGGGTGCACCTGATGGGTACTTAATCGACGTGCGTTGATCAAACAGTCATTTCCGGTTAGGTTGTTTATCAGCATAGAAACAACGAATAACATTTGCATGTCGTTACCATGGAGATACCCATATAGATTCGTTTCATTGCTTGTTTGGTTGCTATAGAAACTAAACATCACATAGCAACGCAAACAAAATGGCGAATTTTGACGCCATTTTTCAATCCTGGAAAACATTTACTAACCAATCATTTTGAGAAATTTGTTCATGTATGTTGGTACTTGCTTGTAATGTGCCATTTTGTTTCTGCCAATAAAATTGTATGTTACATTCGTTTGGGGGGAAATCATTCATATCGTTTGTTGTGTCCGTTGTTGTGACTAACCGATAAACCGCATGTGTTTGCCTCGTTTGGTCTTATTGTCACCGGGGTGTTGCCACTAGATGGCGTAACGTGCCATTCACTCAACAACTTTGTTTACAGATGCGCCATGCAATCGAACTGCACGGTAGATGTCACCAATGACGTTTTTGAAATCGATCCATGTCCCGGAACGATAAAATACGTTGAGGCACATTACATGTGTGGTTAGTTGCATACTTTATTTTTTTGGGGGGCGTTTCGTTTGATACGACAGAGGCGTACTTGAATAACATACAAATTATTGGCAGAAACGAGGAAGTAAACCATTTTCGATCATTCGGTCTTGTACAATGAAGTTGTTCTTTTCCGCCACCAGGTGTAGCGAATATCAGAATTGTAGCGTCCCAGCGAGCACGAGCATGTTCGGTGACCATTGTCAGGGAACGCTCAAGTATCTTGAAGCTCATTATCAATGTCTACCTGGTAAGTGTCAAATTTTATTCGACTTCCGGTTTTGATCTATCGGGCCGTAAAAATCACTGTGTGGTAATGTAGTAATTTACTTCCTTGTTGTCTGCACTGTTTGGGTGTGTTGTAATGGCGACTTCCGGTGTGCATAATGGCGGCCAACGGTTAATAATGTCGGTTTGTTTATAAGCCAAATTTATAGCTGCCACGACGACAACGACGAACCGCCCCACGCCTCCGTGGCTCATCACCTCGCAACCACCGATGTGGAGCACGGTGAAGACATCGGCGCGACCACCTCCGCCGCCACCCAAAGCCACCGGGTCGGCGGCAGCCACGGCGACGAAGACGACGCCATCGACGACCGCTTCCGTGCACCATTCGCACGCGTCCACGTCGATTCGGCCATCGCCGATGCATCCACCTCCACCACCTTCGCCGCCCCTCGACGATGAGGACGACGTCATGGACGTCAGCGACCTCAGTGACGACGAGCAAAAGTTCAGCGAGGAATCTGCGGTGAAGATCCACAAGGATGCAACCACGCAACCCTTCACGACGAGTCAGCCTCGTAAGAATTCCGGTATGACGCCATTTTATTAGCCGCCATTTTATCCGACGCCATTTTATCCATTTCTATTTCGGTTGATTTTACAAAAACACGATATGACAATGTTGAATTTTTTTGGTTATCCACAGTAGGAAGTGCCATGCCGGCTGTCAATTCCGGCAACATCCCCGCCTCCAGCCTGCAACCCATCCCTGTCAGTGGTGGCGCTGGCGTCGGTCTAGATGGCGATAGTGACGCCGACAACTGCGCCCCCATTACGATGCGCAACATCTACTGGAACTGGACGCGCGCTGGGGTTATTAATGTCCAGCCGTGTCCTGGCGGCACCACGGGTTTTGCGAGATGGCGCTGCATGCGCCCCGGCATGACAGGGGAGCCGCAATGGACGCCCCACACTCCGGACCTCAGCGAATGTCGGTCGGTGTGGCTGACGAGCCTGGAGCAGCGCGTCGTCCTCGGCAAGGACCCATTAATCTCCATCACCAGCGACCTGGCGCAGGTGACGAGCAGCAAGACGCTGTACGGGGGGGATATGATGATCACGACGAAGATCATCCAGAATATGGCGCAGAAGATGGCCATGGATATACAAACCTTCCCCGATACGCGGCAACGTGAGACGATCGTTACGGAGATGCTTAACGATGTTGTCCGAACTGGTAGCAATCTTCTAGATTCATCGCAGCATCCATCTTGGAGGGACCTCAGCCACAAGGAGCAGATGCGTGTAGCGACCTCTTTGCTTATTGGTCTCGAGGAGAACGCCTTTCTTCTAGCTGAGACTGTCACACGCGAGAAAACTGTTGATCAAGTCGTTAAGAATATCAGTAAGTATCGGTTCAGAATTCTGAGTTCTGTAGGTTTTTAAATGGTTATGGGGGCCATTTTGTTCGTTGGGTTTCTACTGTAGTAGAAGATGCTTAAGATCAGTACCTTGGACACTTTTCTAAACTACCCTAACCCCAAAATGTCCTGCAAGTCTAGGTCCCAGATTCTAAAATCTGGGTTCTGTTTTTTATGATTTATTTGGTCTTAAGTTGATTTCTGTAATGATCTCTGATATACTGATGGGTTCCAAACTATCCTTCAAAGGTTGGGACTCTGTTTTAACCTCTACTGTTGTTAAAATCTGGGTTCTAATTTCGGAAATAGGTCCAGAATTCTGGATTTTCTAGGTGTTTTAATAATTAGGGACGCCATGTTGTTCCTTGGATTCCTACAATAGTAGATGATGCTTAAGATCAGTACCTTGGACCAAGTAACTTGTCCGGACTACCCTAACCCAAAAAGGTTCTGCAGGTCAAGGTCCCAGGTCCCAAAATCTGGGTTCTGATTTTTAAGATTAATTTAGTCTTAAGTTCATTTCTGTAATGATCTCTGATATACTGAACGGTTCCAGAGTTTTAACCTCTAATGTTCCTAAGACATGGGTTCCAATTTCTGTAAAAGCCCTTGACCATTAAATTAATGGACCCAGAAACTACTGGACCAGAACCTTAGGCCCAGAACCTTCCTCAGCCTACTCCAACTTTCTAGGTCCTTAATTTCTTCTAACCCCTTTTTGATCCCTTTGATGATCCTGGTCACAATGAAAGATTCTAGAACTTTCCCTATGGACCCATCTCCTCAACCTTGATTTACGAACCCAACCTAGACCAACCATGAACTTTTCTAACACCCCCTCTTCTTCTTCTTCAGTGTTATCTGTAAGAGTCCTCGACACGAAGAGCGTGACCACAGAACGCTTCCCCTCCGCCGAAAACAGATGGACCTCGAGCAACGACACCATCGAACTCCCTCAGGGCGCCCTTTTGGAAAACAGTGACGGCCGCCTCGTCCGTCTCGTCTTCGTCGCCTTCGACCGCCTCGAAGAGATCCTCCAATGGCACCCGGAACCCTCCGACGGCGGCAACTCACGTAACCTCACCCGGGTCCTCAACAGCAAAGTGATCTCCGCCAGCTTGGGAAAGGGTCGTCACATCCAACTTAAGGAACCAGTGCGGCTCACCTTGCGCCATCTGCAGACCGACAACGTGACGAACCCCAGCTGCGTCTTCTGGGACTACACGACGAGTGCGTGGTCAGAAGAAGGTTGTCACGTCGAACATACCAACCACACGCATACCACGTGCCTCTGCAACCACCTCACCAACTTCGCCATCCTCATGGACGTCCGCGCCGTGTACCTCGCCCCAGGACATCAACTGGCTCTGCAGATCATCACCTACATTGGTTGTACCATTTCCATCGTGTGTCTGGTGCTCGCCATCATTACGTTTCAAATGTTTCGTGGGCTTAAGGTAAGGATCGCATTTCGTGGATTTGAGGTTAGAATGTTTGTAAAGTCATGATATTTATCGTTTGTTTGTGTTGTGTTTCCAGTGCGACCGGACGACCATCCATTGCAATCTGTGCATCTGTTTGCTGATTGCGGAAGTGCTCTTCCTCGCCGGGATCGGTCGAACGGAGAACCAGATCGCTTGCGGGGTCATCGCCGGTGCCCTCCAGTACATCTTCCTGTGCGCGTTTGTATGGATGTTCTTCGAAGGTAAACAGGGTTTAAATTACCCCCATTTGTGTTCTTCCCCCCAATTTCAATCCACAACTTGTGGATCCGATGACATTACTTCTATGGATTCACCTAATTAAAAATCCCCCTTAATGTGATTCCCCTACTTGACTCTTCTTGATGTCTGTCTGTATCCATTTAATCACTACCTTTGCATTTATGCTTCCGTTAAACAAAATGGCGTCTTCTACCTGTTCCAGGTTTTCACCTGTATGTTATGCTCATCGAAGTATTCGAAACGGAAAAGTCCCGGGTCAAATGGTACTACGTCATCGCTTACGGATTGCCCTTGATCATTGTTGGCACGTCGGCGGCCATCTTCCCACAAGGCTACGGCCATGAACGTTACTGCTGGTTGCGGCCCGACAACAACTTCATCTACTCCTTCGTGGGACCAGTTTCGGTCGTCTTATTCGTAAGTACCATCTTTACCAAACTCTCCTAACCTCAAATTTGCAACCTTTTATTTCTTGTCTACAGTTGAACGCCGTTTTCCTTGCGATGGCCATTGTGAAGATGTGTCGGCACGCCAATCCTGTGGCGATGAAGAATAAGGAACATTCCAGACTGGCGAGTACCAGGTAAATTACAGATAACCTCAAATATCTTACAGTTTTTGCATGATGGTTCTTCCTCGACCTTCAAGGTCGTGCCTATATACCGGTCGTGGTATCAATTTCCGGTCATTTATTACTACGAATGCGTGTAACCTACCCAAATGGGGGAAGTACCAAATGTTAGTGATAGATGGCGGTGATGATAGTGATTTTGGGATTCCCCCATTTTGGTGACAATTGCAATGAACTAATACTACTTCTTCTTGCATGGCATCTTCTCTGTCTCTCGTACCGTAATCACTCACTCTCTCTCTCATATGGTGTAGTGGAAAAGAGGAAAATGCACTCCAAAGCAAAATTCCATTTCACTTGTAAGCTATACTTATCTTTATCTAGATGTTAGGTTAAGCACTATTCAAATTTTGATTGAAGCATGTATTTTTTGCACGATTAAACAACATAACCTCTTAATTAACAAAATATATGAGGTTATGGTGTGATTTGAAAGTGGTTTATTTGAAATTTGAGGTTACAGTATTGAATTTTGTCTTAGAACGTGGTTGAAAGGAGCGGTCATCTTGATCTTCCTCCTCGGGTTGACATGGACCTTCGGGTATCTCTACCTAAACAAGGAGACGGTCGCCATGGCGTACATCTTCGCCATCTTGAATTCGCTGCAGGGCTTCTTCATCTTCGTCTTTCACTGCGTGCAGAACGAGAAGGTAGGTTCATGGTTGCATAGCAACCCTGAGTTGTTTGTTTCGTCAGTGACTTACCCCTAAGGTTGGAATGCCGCCATTTTGTTTACAGGTACGTAAGGAGTACCCGCGCTTCATTCGGAAGCACTCGTGGCTGCCACGTTGCCTGCGCTGCTCGAAGCCGAACCAATCGGGCGGCCATGGGGGGCCGAGCAGTAGTGGCAGCACTGGCTTGGGCGGCGGCGGCGTCGGCAAAGATGGCCGCTCTAGTCTCTTTGCCAACTCGACGACGGCGACGGCGAACAACGGCAACCCGTCGACGCACGGTGGCGCTGGCGGCGCCGGCGTCGACCATTCGGCGCTCTCGCCGCACGGAACTAGCGTGGGTACCCATATAGTCTCCAATAATCTTAATAACGCGGTGCGCCCCCTCGCGCCCTACGCGCGTACCGAGCTCAACAATGCAAGCACCACCACCACCAGCACGATCAGCCACAACAGGCCGCATAATCTTGCGCAACAAGGTACCTAGACGCCACCCTCGAAGCGCGTGATTGCTGTGTGTTGGGGGGCGGCATCCGAAAAACCCATCGAGATAACCTCACTTTCTCAGCAAAAAAACATAACTAATCTCGTAGTAGTCGTAGTTTGGAGGTTATTTCGATGCGGTGCTGATGTTTGCGGTGGCGCCCTCTTACCCTGGCAGGAGGTACTAAGGACTAAGTTGACACAAAATGGCGGCGTCGCTCTATCTCTATATACTGCCTACTTTCTCAAGTTGTTTGTTGTTTGACTCGCAAGCTGTGCTTACTAACTTGTGCCGGCGGTGTGTATGTGGTGGTGCGTGCATTTGCGCGCCTCCCCTCTGTCCCCAATTATCCCCCCACCCCATTATCATAATCTTCGCATGCTCGTAGTGATCGTCCATGATAGAAACTAACCTTGAAACATGTAAGCGCTTCATAACTGCTTCAACTGTCAAGTTGCGAGTTTGAGGTTAGCTAGCGAAAGATGGCGGCATTTGGTGACGGAACCCTTACGGTGGTCCCCCTTTCTCTCTCTTGTTACAGTTGCAACGCGAGTGGAATTCGCAGAGTCTGACCAACATGAATCGGGTAGGCAAATCAGTGGCGCCCTCCGTCGGTGGCACGTTGAATCGGCGGCCGTCGGTGGCGGCGACGGTGGCCGATGATGACGCCGGCGGCGTTGCCGTGGACCACCACCACCACCCCAATACTTCTACTCTACCTTACATTCGTAACTTCTATAAGCAATCCGCTGTTGTCAATGCTAACCACCTACCCAAGTCCGCTTCGACTTGGGGGCCGCTACACAAGCCCCTCCATTGGAAGGTGCGTAAAATATGTAGTTGGAAAAGTCAACAATACAAACACACACCATTGTGTTTCCGTTTCGACAATGCAAACGAAAAACAATAACGAAATTTTTATGTTTATTGATTCTACGCACTCGCCAATTCATTTGGGACGTCATAACCTCTATTCTGGGCTTCAGCTTCTTGCTTTCTTTCTCTCTCACTCTGTCTCTCTATGTTTCTCTTTCACTCATTCTATCTTCGTCTCTCATAACCTAACATCGGAGCTTTTTCGCTTCCGTAGTGTACTCTAACCTCAAACCAAATGACAGGAGCTCAATATTCGTGACTGATTGTTGTTGTTTGGGTTCGCAGAACATTTCTTTTAAGTCATACAGCCGCGACTCGGGCCATGGCGGGTCCGAGCAGGAAGACTCGCCCCGATCTCACGTGGTCCTCGCCGATAATGGCGGCCGACTGAACAACTGCAAGGATAACCGCCGCCAGCCGTACATATCCGAGTACAACCACGCCATCTGCAACAATCCGCACCAGGAGTACGGCCATCGAACGGACTCGCTACCCCATCCGAAGCATCTACCGTTGAGTCAGCACGCCCTGCGGAAGAAGAACGGAAACACCCTGCGCGCATCCACGAACCCGTATCATCACACCTACACCGAGATCCATGATGGCGTCCGGCTGCAGCGCGGGTTGCCCGAAGATGATCCCGTCTACGAGGAGATCGAGCGCAACGAGATCCAGGTGTCGGATATGAGCGACGAAGATGGCCGCCGTCAGAGCGACATGAGTCGGCAATCATCGCGTTCCTACGGGGATCACCGCCCCCTTATCCCATACTCTCCAGCGGGTGATCCACAGCAATCGTACGGCAGCCATTCGGGCTTGGATCCGCACAGCATGGACATCTATCAGAGTCGACGGAATAATATGTATCGCGGGGATGCGCGCTCTTTGGCGGCCGTCCTCAATGGCGACACCGTCGTCTGCCATCTTGAACCGCCTGACGCCTATCCGCATGCGCACCACGATCCCTACAATGCGCGCACGTTCGTCCTGCCCCCGTACGGCGACAGTTAGGACTACTCACGTCATGAGCAATCAATGACAGGACGATTCGAGAACATACAAACAAACAAAAACCTGCCTATTGCGTAAGTGTATATCTGTGATTCCTTGATCAGACTTTTCGGTCATTTTTATTAGAGAAAAAACGTAGGATTAAGTAGTCATATAAGCTCACACACACGACACACACATAGGAACAGAAAGAAGCGTGTACGCCGATAATGGAGGACTCGGAGGAGGAGCACCATCCGCAGGAGAAGGACAAAGTGATAATTTTATAATGAACTATTTTACTAATTGTTCCTCCAGCCGAGGACGAAGTACAGAGATCATTTATCGTTGATGATCGTAATATATGACATGTCAATTTCCGATTTTGACATTCGACATTTGACATTTTGACAGCTGGCGAATTTATATCATCGATGTGAGTTATTCGAGTCATACATAAACACTATTTATATATGTTTGTTCTTTTTATACATACATAGCTCAGAAGCGCATCTACTGCCGAATTTTATCACCTTTATTTTGTTATCTCGTTCCGTTTGTAATGTACCCTTTCATGTAGGACAAATGCATACACCCCCCACTCCTACTTAAACAAAAAAAAAAGAATGTAAGCATATGCATGTATGCAAAACGAGTTATCAGCAGCCCAGAGCAGCAATAATCATAAGTTCTTGCATATTATCTCTTATGCTGGGTTGGCATGATTAGTGGCGCTTCGAAAATGATAACTTAGCTTGCACACACACAATTAATTGTACATACTGAATGCGGACCTAGCTCCGCGTTTTGACTCTTCATTTTCATTTTTAAAGATTCGTTTATTATATGCATATGTATATTATGGCAAACTATTGCAAATTTGGTATACATTCAATTTGCAGCAGCATCGTTAGCTACTTTTACTGAGAGGCCAGTACCGAAAACGCGCAACGCCCCTAGTGTTATTATTGTAATTCTTAAATTGCTACTCGACATTTCGCATTTATTATTTATTCTTTCCATGTGTTCCTGTCTTCTGTATTGGCCCCCCATACACATTTGAGATGTTTTCGATCCCAACAATCTGTACACATGAGGAAAGCAATTGTGTCAAGATGATGATAAGATGAAGAATGTAACTGAATATTAATTATTATCATGTTGAGTAATATTATGTTTATTGTAAATACTGTATAGTGCTTTGTACATGTTGACAATTAGTCAAAAGAAAGGAAGGAAACATTGTTAATGCAACTATGCCTTAGGCATAGTCGAACAACAATACACCATTATAAAAAAATGTATTAAATTTTAAAAATAAATTTCAAAGTCTGACCAAAACATTGGTCAATGCATTCGCCCTATTCCCAACCACACATACAGTCCTTATGGTGCTGTAATTGTTCATAAAATTTAATTTCCAAATTGTTTAAAAAGATAACCAAACATGTTATTTCATATTATGTCCTCATGGGGGCAGCACCTCCCGGGCCAATTTCAACGACGACAGTGCGCATGCGCATCACGCCGGTTTCCCAAACACCATTTTGTGGTTAGAACAACGCGTACTCAACGTTTTCATCACACCGACCAAAATATCCAGCGAATTGCCCTATAAATCTAAGATTACTCCTAATATTAACATTCTAATTAGACTGCCAATCCAAAATGTAAGTACTACTTCATTGCAATCATATAGATCTGAAGGCATTGTTTGTAATTCATTTCTTTGTAGGTCTGTGGCGAAACCAAAATCTGAAATGACTGCTGATGAGCTCCAAGCTCGCGAAGAGGAGGAATTCAACACTGGACCATTATCAGTGCTGACGATGAGCGTGCGAAATAACACGCAAGTGCTAATCAACTGTAGAAACAATAAGAAACTGCTTGGCAGGGTCAAGGCATTTGATAGGCATTGCAACATGGTGTTGGAGAATGTAAAGGAGATGTGGACTGAATTCCCAAGGGCTGGCAAAGGAAAGAAGAAGTCCAAGCCTGTGAATAAGGATAGATTTATTTCAAAAATGTTCCTGAGAGGTGATTCAGTCATTCTCATTGTGCGAAACCCTCTGGCTGCTCAGAAATAGTTGAGGGAATGACTTGAGGATGTAATAGGTATCTTTTCTTATATGGATTAATAATAAGTTCAATAATTACATTTATAGTTTCTAAATAATGGGTATTTTCATTAATTGTGATCCAGTTTAATTTTTGCAGGGTTAGTCATATTTCAATTAGGAAATTGAAGATTGCTGAAATATTTGAGAAGTTGTCTTTCATTTCTACCATTTTTTAATGATATGAAATTGGTAAATTATTGATTTCCAGTATTTTTTATTAACAAATACATTTTATACAGATATTAACTGAGCACTGGTGAACTGAGCAAAATTCAGATAAAGGAAAGAGCCTGTTGTTTTTACAGCGCCATCTACGATGAAACAGGTTGGCGACACTGCGCACAACGTCTTTGGTGTCATGACTTGCGCTCTGCGCAGTTGTCCAGTTTCAACACCAGTCGGATCGGAGTGAACGAAATTCAGCCATAATAGATCGCCAGTGCTGTAGGATTTTTTTAAATTTACGAACAATTAGGATTTTAGTCGGTTTTTCATCAACAGCACAGCGTTCCTTGGCGAAGCAATGCCCGTTCGACGTGCTGCTCATGCTGGCAGCTGGTACACAGACTCAGGTAGCAACCGATTTCGATCAGCTGATTATTATTATATTTCCAATTTATCGTCTGGATATGCATGTCAATGACCCACGTTGGGCAGCACAACAAAGAACTGACTGGCCATCGGTTCTTTGTTCGTTTTAATTAACGACGTCATTCAATTGTTTGTCGTTTGCAGGTCCTGAACTCTCCCGACAACTCGATTACTGGCTGAACCAGGCCGACTTGATTCATGGGCCAGCACGAGCAATTATCGCCCCGTAACTATATCCAATCACCCACACGTAAGATCCATGAACTAAACACTGTTTTCAGCCATGCGGGGTACAAGTACTGCGGGGCTTGCGGCGGTCATGCCTACAGGCAGATCAGTCCGATCGTTGTTCGACGGATTTTCATACTTGGACCATCGCATCACGTTAGACTGTCCGGCTGTGCCTTATCTAGTGCACAAAAATATAGAACTCCTTTGTACGATCTTCATATAGACTCAAAAGGTACTGTTCGAGGTATGAATATTGTTCTGTATTGATTTTGCCATGTGAATTGCAGTGAATAATGATTTGGCTGCTACTGGACAGTTTGAGTGGATGGACTTGGGAACGGACGAGAATGAACACAGCATTGAGATGCATTTGCCTTATATAGCCAAAGTTATGGATGAGTGAGTACATTTCGCACATGATTTGCTCCAATTGGAGTGCATTGAATACATGCTAATGCTGTTTGTGGGTTTTGCAGATACAAGCATCAGTTCACTATCATACCAATACTGGTGGGCTCATTGAGTCCGGAAAAGGAGGCGTGTTACGGACGGATTTTGTCGAGCTACCTTGCAGATCCACAGAACCTCTTTGTGATATCATCGGACTTCTGCCATTGGGGTCAACGTTTTCGCTACACGTATTACGACCGCTCATACGGAAATATCTACCAGTCTATAGAGGGCTTAGATCGGGCTGTATGTATTTCTCATTCATTTCTCATTACTTGAGGTATCAAACAATTGCGAGCTGCACGACATTTGACGATGCATGTCGTGCGTGAGTTGCGTTTTCTCAAAGCGGCTGCCTTCGTTTTAGGGTATGAACATAATAGAGAACCTAAATCCAACCGAATTTACGAATTATATTAAAAAGTACGGTAATACAATTTGCGGGAGACATCCAATTGGAATCCTTTTACAGGTAACTATAGTATTCATTTGTTTTCTTTTTGTTGTTGATTATCCTGATGGCGTCAGTCGATAAGACAGATTTCTAACGTTGTTGTTTTCAGGCTGTACAAGAACTGCTGCGTAACGATAGCAGTCAAAACGCAAGTCTGAAATTTTTAAAATACGCACAATCGAGCCAATGTCGGAACATGAACGACAGTTCCGTCAGCTATGCATCAGCGGCGCTAGTTTTCGAATAACCGTTCCCGAGGCCTTATATCTATATACACAATTTACAAGTGGCTATCAATCAACAACAATAACCATTTCACGACTGGACGACGCGAAGGAGGCACCGAAGAAGCAGGAGGAGGACGCGAACGACCCTTGTTTGTAAGTTTATTATTGTGCGAATATTTGTGTACGGGCTTTTTACTTACTTAAGGCAAACACTAAACACGAAACTAATTACGCGTAAGGATAATTGCTAGATGCAGGACGTTAATGCGCAGAATAGGTTTATTTTTTGGCAGCGGGCATCATCCCTCTCTTGTTTGTATCCGATTCATAAACAAGACGGTGATGATCTTCAAATTATCCATAGCTACTGACTGTGTTATCATTACTGATATCACAGAAAGCGAAGGAGGGGATTTGCAACCATTGAAATAATAGGGTACAGTTCAATTCGATATAAATGTGTGTTGCAATGCCACAGAATAGCTCAGGTCAAATTATAAGAGAAACAAACTCTAGGAGTGATAAGAATTTTTTATGTACGTCAGTTTTTCTACGAATATCGTCAAATTACAACTTGGCAACTTAAACTGTAAAATACCTATAAGCAGGCAACTGAACTGAGGTCATTCATTGCAATGGAAACATCACATTGCAATTTTTATGGGAAATGAAGCGCATAGTTTTGCAAATGTAGAGGGCGCCACCACAACTCGAATGGATGCAACTGAAATAACACTTTTAAAACACTGCCAAGCACGCCAATTAATACGTCCTCAAGGAATTGCACTTACAATTTGTTGAATAGTTGCAAGACATCCTTGGAAATCGTTATGGCCCCCCTTTGTTAAGCCGTGCGGTGGCGCCAAGCATCAAATCGTGCGCAAACACCACGCGGGAACAAGAAAAAAGAACAAAGTGAAAAAAAAACAACTCTGACCTCATATACCGTTATAGCAATTTTGGCGATACCTACATAAGTACTATACATTATACATATTAATTATATAATTCTAATTAACGTATGTATTAGATGTGTTAAAGAATTAACAGCGGAAGTCGTTCTAGGTTATTTTTGATAAGTAATTAATTAATGCGTAATCATGTAGAATTGATTTTTTATTTTTTGCAATTTTCTCATTTCATTACATTGCGTATAACTCGTATATCTACACTGCAATAACAAAATGGTGGATTTCTAACTGAAACACATGAGTTGTAATATGCATCATAAGTTTATTCGTTGCTTGGAGCATAAAATTATGTAATTCATCGTTAATTTGGCCATTAGTATGCAGTGAAAGCAGCGGTACTTGCGGCATTACAAATTCTAGGTTACAATTTCGATGAAATTCAACAAAAATGCGGGTCATATCTTATAATTATCATTACTAAGTTGCCCTTTATACATTAAGATACCACTAACAACGCAAAATGTGTAATAAATGATGATATATTTATACACTTTGTATGCGATGTGTGCGTTCTTGTGCGGCGATAGCATAGCTGGGCAATTTTACTGTTTGCGCTGCTAATTGCAACGTGCAAGATGTTTTCTGCACGGTGCTATTATTGCAAGGCTGGAATAACACGGAAAACTAAGTTTGAGTATTGATGCGGATCTGAATAACGTGGCGACCTACTTTTCGCCACTTGTCCGTAGTTCCATTCGGTGCGCCGTCGCTGCCGCAGCCGACGTCTTGCCTTGCTATACAGATAACGCGCGTTCATTTGCTAATAATATACTCGTAATGAATGGTTTTTCACGGTCAGCGCATTCCGCACTTATTCGTAATTAATTGCATTTAATGCTCTTGTTTGTCCAGCACGCACCATGCAATTGGTTGGCGTGTTGGCCGTTTCATTCATGCTATCGGCTTGGATGAATGGGATAATTACAAAATTGTTTCCAAGAATAATTTCATAAAAGATAAGGAAAAAGTTCAAATTCATAAATAATTACGGCTCTGCCTTAAAAGAATTATCTTCGATAATGCGGTAGATATCCGTGCTTTAACTGCCTAGTTTGAAGCATAAATCAATGGTGGCGCTGTCACAGCAAAATCATATGGTGTTAAGATTGACTGCATCTGCCACTGAGGCGCGCGCATCGCTTTCGTAGTTTGGTAAAAATCGCACGTTGTACATCTTATGGGTATCAATACGGCCCAATTGGCAACACTGCATTTGGCACAAACAAGAGTTTGTCCGTGATTCTGCGTGTGTGTGGTTGGAACAGTACTGATAACAAGCGACAAATTGGGAAATTCTGTGGGATATTTCTTCGGCTGAAGGGATGATTAGTGGATATGCACGAGTAGCGCGGTAATTCGATGGTGATTGCGGCGCGAGCGGGTTTCTGATTGTGCGCGCGAGGGCTGGTGTTCCATCTTCGCTGGATGGTTGGATATAAACATGGCTACTATTGTGGTTCATTATCTTCATAGCGCCAACGAAAATGAGTGTTGATGGTTTGCATAGCATCAATTAGAGACGTCTCATCATGATCTTGAATCGCCCAGGTAAAACGGAAACCGTTTCCTAATACCTCCACCCACCCTAGTGCACTAACATGCATTGCCACTATTTACACTTGTTTACTAGTAGTGCATTCCTGGGGCATTAGTGCACGCTCTAATGACTTAAACTCTACCTAACCCAATCGAAACATTATCTTGCATGCAAGCCCCAAACAATTTGCGATGCTCATTTGTCCCCTCAATTCTGCACCGTCATTGTTGATTTGATGCTAACTCTCATTTGTTTTCAGGCTGTGTCTGCGTGTCAGGCTGTAGTCTGGGCAAGCGATGAACCTCTTTGGCTGCCTCTTTCCATGTGCATTGCAGCAGAGCTGGTGGGGCGGCGGAAGCGGCGAGCAATGCATGACTGAGGAGTTCGTGCACAGAATGGGGGTGAACGCGTCGACGACGGCCTCGGCGGGCGGCGAACCAGGTGGTGGCGGAGGCGGCGGCGGCAACAACATCAGCCTGACGGAGCCGCCGCTGCCCGTGTACAGGGACATGATGGGTGTGATCGTGCGCGAGCGGAAGAAGAAGGTGACCGGCTTCGCGACGCTGAAGAAGAAGTTCATCCGGCGGCGGCGCTCGTCGAAGGCGTGCGACCATGGCCGGATGCTGCGCGAGCTCGTCTCTGACTGGAGCGCCCTGGAGATCGGCGCCCTCCTCGAGGAGTACGAAGCGTTAGCTGCGTTGAAGGACCTCTGCGTGCAGGCGGAGCTGGCGCGTCCGCCAGCCGCGACCTTCAAGCAGGACCTCTCGGCTTTGTACGATTACAAGTACAGCACGGATGCAGATCTCGTTTATCGCGGGGCATGTTTCCCGGTGCATCGTGCCCTTCTTTCGGCGCGATGTCCGTACTTCAGGGACCTGCTGACTGGTTGTCCTGGCTATGGAGCGCGCATCTGTCTCGAGCTGCGCACGGCGACCGTCGATGTGCAGCTCTTTTCGGCGCTGCTCCGATACCTGTATACGGGCGATATCTGTCCGCATGATACGAATATTGATATGAACCTGCTGCGGAGGTTGCGCGAGGAGTTCGGCACGCCGAACCCGCTCGAGACGGATCTGCGCTATCTGCTCGAATCCGGCGACTACGCTGACGCCGCGTTGGTGTTCACGTCGGACGGGTCGGATTGTCAACGACCCGATTCAGGAAGTTCTGAATATGGTTTCCGGCCGAAGTTGGAACTGCCATGTCATAAGGCTATACTGTCGGCGCGCTCGCCTTTCTTCCGGAACTTGCTGCAACGGCGTTCACGTAGCGGCGAGGACCACACTGAACGAGCGCTCCACATTCCGACGAGGATCGTCCTGGACGAAAGCGTCATACCTAAACGGTAAGCATAATCTTCAAAATTTAACCTAATTTAAGATTATTAATGAAAAAACCGAACTAACTTTCGGATATTAGCACACATATTCGTAATGCACAAAATGGAAGTCATTAATCTAACAAACAACAAAATGGCCGCCATGACTTTTGCTAGGAATTTATAGTCGTCAATTGTTTCTAACATTTATTTCTTGTAGGTACGCGCGTGTATTGCTACATGCTGTATATTTGGACCAAGTGGACTTGTCCCTAATATCACGTGGAGGTTGCGGCGGTGGACTTGGTGAAGCGCAAGCTTTGGCACACACGGGACGCATCCGGCCGTCAGCGCTCGAGGAAGCGATGGAGTTATATCAAATCGGACGCTTCTTAGAGCTGGATATTCTGGCGCAGGGTTGCGAAGACCTCATCCTCGAGCTGCTCTCGCTGGAGACGCTGCCCACTGTACTGCAATGGGCGCGGCAGCCGCATGGATCCGCCTGGGTGCATCGACAAGTAAATAATCATTTCCAATGAATTCTGAGATTTGTTCAATGTTCTCTTATCGCTAACGTTTTCTCGTTTAGGCGTTGCATTATTTACGCGAGGAATTCCAACCGGTGTCACAATCGGCCGTGCTGCACCAGCTGGACAAGTCGCATCTTGTTGAAGTACTGAAGAGCCCGTTTCTGCAGGCCAGCGAGCTGGAGGTGCTGCACGCTGTCTTGAAATGGGGCGAACATGAACTAGTCAGACGCATGGAAGATAGAGGTATGCAAAAACTCAAAATAATATGGAAATTTTAATTGATCGAATCTAACCTTCAAAAAATGGGATTTCAGAACCTAATTTATTGAATCACACGGCACATTCAGTGACGCGTAAAGGCGTCAAAAAGCGCGACCTCAGCGACGTGGAGCTGCGCGAGATCCTCTCGGATTTGCTGCCGTTGGTGCGCATGGACCACATCCTGCCGTCAAACAGCGACATCCTGGGGCAAGCCATCCGACGCGGCCTGGTCAGTACACCTCCAAGTCACATGATCGGCGGCGACCGGGAGAACATGCGCGTCAACGCGTGGATACGCAGCGGTAAGAACAACGGCCTCTTCGTGCAGCCGCGCCTCTTCATGCCGTACTATGAGGAGGTGAAGGTGCTCGTCGAGGACCAGCTCATCCAGGAGGTGGAGGTGATGCGCATGCGCCGCCTCCGCCACCTGCCCGACATCCCCGACACGCTCTACATGGTGGAGGACAAGCCGCGCCCGCCGATGGGCGCCGCCGGCGTCGACGTGCTCGCCGCCGTCCTGCCCGTCCCCGACCCGGCCATCATGAACACGATGTTGAAGCGCGAGCAGAAGCTGCGCCAGAGCCCCGGCTGCCAGCGCGCGCTCAACATGCCGCTCTCCTCCCGCCACGAAATCCACCGCCAGATTCGGCTGCGCGTCGTGCGCGAATTCAACCTGCCCGACCCCGTCGCCGACATGCTCGAGAACTGCTTCTGCGTGCCGGAGGCGAGCAGCGACACGGAGGCGTTCGGCGCCGGCGAGCCGCAACCCTCGCCGAGCAAGAGCATGCTGGCGGGGATGCGCGCCGCCGCCGGCTACGGCCGCAATCTCACTTTTCCGCGCCCGGCGAACGCGTACGCGCAGCGCCACGAGCTGCCGGCTATTGTACCTGAGGGCGAGTTCCGGTTCGCGAACGAGCCGGAGAGCAGCTCGTGCAGCGACGGCCACCTCTCCGACATCATGCCCGACGTGGCGATGGCGACGTCCACGCTCGGCCAGATCCAGCTGCAGGAGCAGCAGGAGATGGAGCTGGACCTGGGGGACGGCGCCGCGCACATCCACGGCGGCGGCGGTGGTGTTGGCAATGCGTCGCAGGAGATATCCAGCTTTCGGCATCACGTTGTCATCCGGTGTGGTCGTCGGAATAATTGTTTCGGCCCTACACTACGGTAGACTACGTATCAAATATGGTAACTCATAGCTGTATATCGTGCGTTGATGACGCTGACAGCGTTGGTATTTAAATTAGAGAGTACAGCCGAGCTGTGATTTCGAAGATTGATCGATGATGAGATAACTCCCCATTTTTGATTTGTCGATTACCCAACTTGCAACAATATCGATGCTCGTCGCATCATCCGAATCTATTTTTCAACGCTGCACGGCTTCATTTTCGAGACAACTCTGCCACCACGTCCGTTGACTATTCGGGATTTCACTTCCATATTTGAGCGAAGAACGCATTTCTTTCAGCATCCTTGTACCTGTGTGCGTTATGGCTAGATGCTATTACATGTAAATATATACACACCCCCCCTAAACATGATATTATTCAGTATATGCATAAGATATATGAGGTAATTAGTGCAGCGATTTGCAAGGATGGGCGATTTCGTTCGGCGCGATTGTCCTCGACGGACACGTTTGACGTTTCACGTACGAATAATTCTCTACAGTTGTAAGCGAGTTGTAAACCAAGAAGAAGTACACGTGCATGTCCGACTTGTATTCTTGTAGAAATGTCGACGATATTTTTTGGCGCTGTTTGGCCAAACTAATTGATAAGGTATAATTATTAGCGGGCGTGCAATTACACGGGCGGAAATTCAGCAGAGTACTTAAGTAATTCGAGGATGTAATTGTAACATTTAACCGGTAACCTACTCAGAATTCGCGTTTCACAACGAATCAAAGCATACACGACAAGATGGCAGCCGATAAACAAATTAGCAACCGAACCAACCAAAAAATAGGCGAGCGAGCAAAGGACGATCAGAAATAGTCCTTCGTGTGACGTGTAGCGTTCGATCAGTTGAATTTTAGGCATGTAAACACTCATTCATTTGAAGCAACATCGTTCGAAAACATTCTTCATTCAACTCGATGATTTTTAAGCGATTATTTATTCAATTCGATACCAATCTATTTAGCGAATTCTATTCGATCAACGTCATGTTCTTTCTTCATGAGTATTTATTGCATATCATTCGACACGTGTAATTTTTGTTGTTAAAATATCTGTGATAAGGTTTCTTTTTGATGTATGAATGCATGGCTGGTTGATTGGACCAACTGTTGGTCCACTCAATGCCGGCCATTCCGGTGTTGATTGTTATTACGATTATTTTATTACGTGTAATTAGTTTCGTGTTAGGTTCGCGCAGTCACAGATCGCAAATTTTGTGATATATAGTTAAAACAAGAAACAATATCTATGTTAATGTAATCTCAATATTGTTACAAGTACACATACATGTTAGCATAGGGAGTAATAACTATATGGTTTACTTGGCTTAAGCTGAATGATGACGATGACGGTGTGTTGCGAGTCCCCTCTTTAACGCATAGCTTACTGGACGATATCTGGATAATCATTGATTTGTTTCGATTGTAATTGCGCAGCGTGCAAATGCCGATGATTGATGACGCTTTAATCTGACTTAACTTTCCGACAGAAACCAAGCAAACGATGCCACTTACGTGAATAATATTTCAGGGTATTCTCATTTGATTTCTGCATGTACACTTATATTACTACTGTATTTCTAATCTCTACATGTGATATATTATAAAAAAGAGGAATGACGATGAAGATCACAAACGATTTACGTTCTTGGGCACACCAAACATTTGTATCATGTTTGTATTCGGGTCTGCGCTGATAAACAATGCACTTTGAAGGATTTTTAGCATTCGGTTAGCTCATTCATTCGATCATGTCTGTAGATTCGTTTCATTTCGATATACCTTCTTCGTTTTATGGTAATTTATTATTTTTATTTTGTTATATATTGTAATATTCTCAACATACCTACCGTAAAATAATTTAAAACTCCATGTACAAGCTGTACATATTAAAATATTCATATATCGAAATGCAATGCGTTCATTATCCTGTACAAATTGATACAATTCAGGATAATTTTCAAATGATCAGTTAATTTATCCTTCAGAAGTAAAATGGGTTGCATATCTTAGAATCAATCAATACTCTGTATTTTATTCACGTAAATCTATCTTTCAACTTATTTATAAGTTACGAAGCATTGTAAAATACGCATTTATTTAAACTAATATTTTTTGTTTGTTTTTTCTAGATGATTTTGCAATTTTTGAAGAAATGCGGGTTGCATAAATCAAAATGGTGTACGTGAGATGCTTTGGCGAAAATCTCCGTTACTCATGATGTGGTAGTGGAATGGTTATGCAAAGTGCTGTTTAAAGTTAATTTATTTTACGTTCGTTTTGTTGCAATCGAGCTGAACTTGTCCACAAACAGTGCACAACTTATGATGGATGAGTCGCAATTCAATCATCGAGCAAGGAAACGTATCAAAGACGTGAAGAGGAAAGCACGGCCAGGTGAATTATTTCTAACCTAAATGTGTAACTTATTGTTTTACTCTACTTATCTTTATCGTGCGTATCTTATTGTTGATTTGTTGTCAAATAGAACTCAGCACGAAGGAATCATGGGTGCAACAAGGCTACGAACGGAACTTTGCGCACTTCTGGCAGTTTGCAGACAACTGTGAGCGAGTCAAGCAGAGTGAGTGCTCTGTGGAGGAGTTCATTGAGAAGTTCGAGAGGAAGTACATGCCAGTGGTGATACAGGGATGCCAGGATGATTGGCTGGCACAGACCAAGTGGACGTTAGAAAAGTTAGGCAAGAAATATAGGAACCAAAAATTCAAGTGTGGAGAGGACAATGAAGGATATAGTGTTAAAATGAAGATGAAGTATTATATTAATTATATGCTCAACACAAAGGATGATAGTCCACTGTACATTTTTGATAGCAATTTTGGTGAGGTAATAGTTTGTTGATGGTAGATGAATGCATTTAGCTGATGATGGATTTGTTTCAGCATCCAAGGCGAAAGAAGTTGCTTGATGGTTATGAAGTGCCTCTTTATTTCCGCGACGATTTATTCAAGTATTCGGGTGAGAGTCGAAGACCTCCGTACAGATGGTTCGTGATGGGACCAGCCAGATCAGGAACTGGGATTCATATTGATCCATTGGGAACAAGTGCATGGAATGCTTTGATTTCTGGCCACAAGAGGTATGAAAGTTTATTTCAGTCTTCACCAAGTTACAACATGAAGTTTACATAACACACTTGATTTTGTAATGGAAAATAGCAGTTTTGATATGTGTAATAATCCAAAAAATTCATTTTTAGATGGTGTCTCTTTCCTACACATACTCCCAAGGAAATCCTGAAAGTGACTGGTTCCTTGGGCGGTAAGCAACGCGACGAAGCCATAACGTGGTTCAATGTGATATACCCACGCACAAAACAAGCGTCCTGGCCGGCCGATTGCAAACCGATCGAAATTTTGCAAAAACCGGGCGAAACCGTCTTCGTGCCGGGCGGCTGGTGGCACGTCGTCCTCAACATGGACAATACGATAGCGGTGACGCAGAACTTCTGCAGCCGCGTCAACTTCCCCATCGTGTGGCACAAGACGGCGCGCGGCCGGCCCAAACTCTCGCGCAAATGGCTGCGCACGCTACAGGAGAAGGAGCCCGAGCTGGCCGCTATCGCCGAGCGCATCAACATCGAGAACCCGTCCGGCATGGCCTCGGATAGCTCGAGCAACTCCTCGTCGTCGTCCAGCTCAGACAGCAACAGCTCGAACTCGGAGGACGAGGACAGTGGCCAAGAATCCCTAACTGCCAAGAAGAAACGCCGAAAGTCCGACAGCGATTCGGGACGGACGTCGAAGATCTCCCGTCGAGATGTAAGTACCCTCATTTCAACTATTACGCGCAATTGAGTCGGGTTGTCATGGCAAATACCTGAAATGACTGGATATTTTAGAGCAACGACTCGGCATTGTCCTACCAGGGAACGCCAACGTCTCCAAATCGTTTAGCGCAACCATCCGCCAAACCCAAATGATGCCAGGTCGACCACCAATCATCATCGTCTGAGACACATTCTCTCGCTCATTCAATCATTCATTGCGTGTCTGCGGCTTCATTTGCTGACTTATCGATCAAGTTTTATCATAGATATCTCGTTTTATCCAGCCGACTTCGATATTTGAGCGAATTCTCCTCGTTCGTGCGCATCGTCTCGTCAGGGTTGACACAAACAGTGCCTGTACATTCGTTCACATGTATCGTTGCACAAATCGCCGACGATGACGCCCACACATGCCAACCACAACCGTATTAAATCGACAAATGCAGGGATAGGGGATTCGATTGTCCGCAAACAATCAAGTATTACATATTTATACATGTATAGGTACGACATGAATGGAGCCAATCTAGATTGTAGAACGTACATATTTGTTGTGTGTGCCTTTGGTCTTGATAAGTTGTCTCTGAACGACATCATTTATATATTATACAAATGTTACTTATACAATCCATCATAGGCTATTTTGCGTAGTAATTTCGAATAATATATATTATAACTTTTAACGATCCGTTTGAGCTGACTGAGGTGGCAGTGATCAGAAAATCGACGAGGTCTTCACGCGGTCGATCATCTTCTTGCATAATTCGAAGCCGACGAAGCAGGCGGCGTTCGCGGGGAATGCTCGCAAAAGTACTGGAACGATTCCTTTGTACAGTGCGAATGGTCCTTCGTGCGTTATCAGTTGCTTGAAGACGTCACGCATTCCATTAGGATATGTTCCTTCAGGCGCTGCAAAAATCAATTTTCAATCATCATATCCAATCGATCGTCATTTGGCAATCCACAAAGTCGTTATGACAATAAATCCCTGAATCGATATTGAATTCTTTGTCATTTTGACACAAACTCGAAATTTGTACAAATAATTTTGACAAAATTGCCAATTTTTCGCTATTACCTGTTTGTAATCGGCTCTTTAAGACATCCGAAGGCATCCCAATCAGCCAATTCGACATGCCAGCCATTCCACCAGCGAAAATGGTACCAGCAAACGTAATATCATGTTTCCCATTCTCGGTGAGATAATCTTTGATGGCTTCATACGTGAGGAAGTAGAGTCCACTGGCGGGGACATCTGAAAATGAAAAAAAACATGTAATCATTCAACGAAGGAAGTAAACGCTGCTTTTCGTAGGCGATGATTTCCTGCCAACGCAATGCATCAAATCCCAACGCTTCAGTTATGTTTAAGTTGAATTAGAGTTTAGTGATACAAAATGTGGTCTTGGATCTTCCTGGTGACGCTCTCCATTCAAATGGTATGAAAACCGCACTTTAATATCAACCCAAGTAAATATTTCCGCATTTGCAAGGTGCACGGATATTGGGACAGGGAAGTGAAGTGTCCCGAAGTGTGCAAATGCCATTTGCAACACTCCAGCGAGATACCAATCCATCGGTTTATGCCAAAAGACGAGGAAATCGACTCCCCGGATGTACCTGAAGCCATCGTCCTCGAAAGCAACGATGTAATTATCCCGGTTGATTTGCAAACTTGAAACTTGTGATTTGCATGATTTAAGGTGTATTACGATGGAGATGATTTCAATTTCGATGAGAACTCGTTCATGCGTAGCGCCACGTGCATTGTACAGGCCGAAATGAGCGTGCAGCAACTCTTGGAGATGATGCCCAAAGAGATTCAATCGATGACGTTGATTCAAGCATCGGAAGCCGGAAATAAGACGCTTCAATTGAGCGACTTTGCGGCGTTTGATGAGCTGAAAATTCTGGAAATTCAAAGTGCGGAAATTATTGGTAACCATCGACCTTGCTTCTTCTTTTTGAACATCGATTCTAGTTTGGAGCAGCTGGAATACTTCAATTTGGAGCGCGTCGTTTTGAGGAACTCCAACGAGCGGCTGAAAGTTTTGGAAGATGAAGTGACGATTTTCGAGTATGTCATGAAGAATGATGATGGGCATTCTGTGACGTTTTTGGAGAAACGTGCCGGGGAAATTTTGCCGTATAGAATGTACGTTGAGAATCTGAAAGGCGAAGAAGGTCCGTTATTCATGGGGTTTGCGAATTTGATATTGTTACGGCTCTATGATTGCGAAATTCATCATATTCACCGTGAAATGTTCCAAGGACTGAAGAGCCTTAACTATTTGGCCTTGGAGAAGAATAATTTACAATTCATCTCGGATTTCGCATTTTATGGAACTCCAAATTTGAAATCATTGTCCCTTGCGTGGAATAATTTGTTAAGTATTCAAATTACGGATCTGGCCGGATTGTTAGAACTGGAATATTTGGATTTATCGCATAATAACTTCAGCCAATTGTCGGAATTATCACTGCCACCGTTTCCCAAACTCAAATTATGCAATTTTGCGAATAATCCGATAACGGATGTTTTCCCAAATACGTTTGAAGTGATGAATACGACGTATGCGTTGATTGTGGGCGGCTTGGAACAGCCTCTAATGTTGCAATCGAATGCATTTGTCGGTTTGAATATGCTCATGAGTTTGAAGCTCTTCCATTTGAACATTCCGCTCTTCGAACGTGATATTCTACGTGGAATGCCCAATTTGCAAGTCCTCCTGATGACCGGAAACATCCCCACGATACAATACGACGCCTTCTTGGAAGTTATCAACTTGGACACGCTAATCATCAGCTCATGCAACATCAGCAAAATCTCCGTTGATTCGTTCATTGGCCTCGAGAAGCTGAGAGTCCTGGATTTATCCAGAAACAATCTGTCGTTGTTACCTCCTGGTATTTTCGATGATTTACCGAATTTGAGTGAACTCTATCTGCATGAGAATCACTTCCAAACGCTGCCTCAAACGATATTTTCGAAGCTGCCTTCGAAAATTCGTCTGATACGATTGAATGAGAATCCTTGGCATTGCTCCTGTGAGATGAGCGAGTGGAAGCCAATGATTGTGAATCGTATCAAGCAGAAGACGATCAAAACGTGTGACGCTATGGCCACAGGCGACAAAGGTCTCAGTTGTCAGCAGGAAAGCGACAGAGTTTACTACAAGTACGTTTATGATAATTCCATGTCTCCGAAATGCGCAACGCCGAAGAAGTTCCTCAATTGGAGCGTGTTTCACGTGATGCGTAGGCAGTTCAAGTGCCCAGACTACAAGCCAAAGATGAAGAAGCGTTTGAGGAAGCACAAGTCTCAAAAAGCTTCGAAAACAAACGATGGAACTCGTCCAACAACAGTAATCATTCCGGTGTCCACTGAGGATTCTGAGGACGCGTCAAACGAGTACAATCTAAGCCTGCAACAAGCCAAATTGGAGAAACTCAAGCGTAAATACAAAGGTGCAATGAAGCACCTGTCCTTCAACAATTTCGATAATGATAATCTAGATAATAACCTGATTCCACTGTAAAACATGGAAATTTTGAAATATTTACCCCCAACATTCTTGTTTTCTGTGTGAAAACTATTTGAAATGTGCCAATCACATATAACATAAGCAACACATAGTTCTAAGTCATCAACCAATATAATTACTAAAGATTGTATATTACCTCTCATTAGAGTTGCACCTGAGCCACGATATACACTCCTAATGCCTCCCTGTTTGTATAACTTCTTGACAACGTCGACAGGTCCATCATACGTCTTCACCTTTGCATCATGTTGAATTTGAAGCAGGCACTTTATTCGCTCTCCTGGAGCCATAATTAATGTGGTGAAAATGCCTGAGAATGCTCCTGCTAGGAAATAGTCTTTGTATGTGAACTTGGTTGGATCACTAGGGCCAAGAAGCTCTTTGCCCACTCTGAATCCACAGAAAGAAATGGCAAAAATTGGTGCAACACCCACCAATGGGGCTCCCATTCCCTTATAAAATCCTCGCATTCCTTCCATGAGGAAGGTTTTCTTTATGCAATCCATTAATCCGGTGTATAGTGGTGGTTTTCCCGGTTCGGGCAGGGGCATTGTTTGTAGTCGGACCTAGAAGTGGAGTTTTTCATTCAAAATTGCATGGTACAAACTTTTATAGGCAATTTTATAAGGTGGTTTTAGGTTATAATTTTACCTTTAGTGTGTCGAAAGGGTGCCCTACGAGAACGGTGCATATTCCTCCGAAACCACCACAAAAGAAATATTCTGCTGCTTCTTCTGCCATGATTATTGCTAAAGGTAGTAGATTGTACTAAATTAAAATACTTTCGAAGTTGACGTTGATATCGAAACTTTTCTATTAAACTGGTTGAACTTTGAACGGGACTGGTTTACGCCCTGGTAGATATAATATCCAGACAATACTACATTACGGGACTAGATTCATTACGGTGCAAGTCAACTTAATAAATTATGCGGCTTAATTACAATAACTATTTAAACTCAAATTGCATCAATAAATAATTATGGTAAACATTGCAGATGAGTAGTGCGCCTGTGTCGTATGGTACAAGGCACATTATATGCAACCCAACTTACACCGAACATAACATCGAATGTCTTATTGCAAATTAATTAATTTACTTTATTTTATCATGCAACTAACACTGAAAACCACTCATATTCTTACTAAAGTCTTCATTTATACGAAATAACTTTATTTAAACATTTTAAAACCCGTAACAAAAGACTAACGGTCAGTTACCATGGCAACTGACAACCAAACAAGTTCAGACGCCTTGTTTCACGATTGCTAACACTGTGCTTGCAGAGATGGACGACGGTGCGAACAAGTACTGCTTCTTGGAGATTTCAAAAGGAATTAGTGCTGTTAAACCTTCGATTTCGCCATCCGACACCAGCTTCCAGCCGATGAGATAGTGGTACGAGTACACGTAGAAGTTTCCACGTTCCGAGACGGCCGTTAAGTACGCATCGCTGACGCCGAATCCTGCAATTGTGCAATTGTAAGTACCCCTATACTGATACATTGAAATCGCATGTACCTCCCGTGTAGAATACGGAGACGCTAGAAACGGGCGTTCCATGCAGAAAGCTCTCATGCAGATAATACGTCTTGTAGAATTGATTGTACTTCAATACTTGCAACGGATTATTGCGTTGCGTTAGAATAATCAGGCTATCCAGGCCGAGAACGACAGAGGTCGCTGAGATGCATCCTGTTGAAGGCACCGTGCGCAACAGCTCGAACTGTAACAGTCAGCCATTTTGTTCAAATCATGCGTAATCATGTTCGTGCAAATTACAAACCAATTTCGTGTAGCGATCGAACGCGTAGATATCTGTTGTGAGGACATTATCGTTGCGATTTTCATCTCCAATGTTACCGATTACCAAATTCACAGCTTGGGCGGTGTGGAAGACGTGCAGCTTGGCCGCCCCATTCGTACGTATCTTTTGCACTTGCTCAACTTGACTCATGTCTTTTGCAATCCGCAATATCATTGTATTTGCAACTGATGTATTGTGGCTTGCATCGTACATTTTCGCGAGGAGGACGTACGTGTGGCCATCGAGTGTGAAGAATTGTACGTCGGAAATATATCCGGTGATATGTTCCGGGAAACTGTAGCTTGCTCCTGTTGAATTCCCACCAGGAAATGAGTACCAATTCACTGAGGTGTACTCGTTGCCTGTATTCGACCTATTTATCACATGAAAATCATCATAATCTCATCTCTGGTCAATTTCATTTCATCATTGTTTACCTGCATGAGGAACTTTTGCTGATTGTATTTGTTATCACATCAACTACGATGCCTGCAGCTTCGTACGAGAAGATCCTTTGCTTGTACTTATTCTCAATGATGTTCCAGGAGAGTCCCGGCTGGATTTTGACGGTTTCCTGGTCCGGACATGAGCATCTTGCTGGGAGCCCACATGCACCTCCTTCGTAGCTTTTCTGGACGTGGAGCAGGACGCTGTCTTTCTTCTGGTCGACATGGGCACCAGTTGTATGCTCCAATGGGATCTGGAGTTCATCGGACTTCTCGAGATAGAGATATTGGTAAGGAAGACCTAAATATATTTTAATTATTTGATATCCTCCCATGGCTATTAATTAATTTACGTTTGACTGCGTGGACGTTTTGGACCATGAGTTGTTCGATATCTTTGATTGCATTATGAATCAGTTCGGTGTTAACTTGATGATTTCCTGAATGCAATAATTCATTGATGTGTTCCATGGGAATACCATTAATGCTTTTCGTTTGTATATCTCCAGTTATTTGAGATGGAGCTTCCAATGTCTGGAAAATATTAGTTTGTTTAGTTCAAATCAGCAAGTTGTAGCTCATTTTCACAAATATTTCTTTTAATAGTTCGACTAAAAACTTGCAAATGAAACTTACAATATTTCCAATGATATTTGCAGATTTCTGCAATAAAATTGCCTGTTCATATATCTGACTGATAGAGAAACCATTCAAAATATCAATGGTAACATCCCCAAAGACTTCCACCAATTGCATAAACTTTTTCGCAGCTAAAATCTCCTGCTGCCCATCATCAAACACAACATCCTCCAGGTTGATATCATTTATGGAAGAAATTGTTGTTTTACCTTCAAAATAGCAGCAAAAATCAGGAAATTTAGTCATTTCCTTTTCATATCTTACCATTAAGATGGAGATTTTCCATGAAATAATTAGCAGTTGAAATTTGATCATGGCCAGAATTCACGAGCAATCGCCCACGTAGAAATTCATCAAACTCGATGTTATTCACCTGCCCAATTTTCAAATCTTCCATAATAGTTAGATCATCAAAAATGGCCTTTGGTACCATCTTCAAATCACCCAACGAAACCAAATTTTCCGGCCTAACTCCCATCACTTCAGGAGCAATCAACCGACCAACTTGGACGCCTTTGAAGAAGATCTTCTTACCCTCAATGCGAACATTCGCACCATTTCGAGGCACAATCGTCCGATCAACCAACGCAACATCAATTTCATTCACGATTGGAATCCGTGTGCTACCTTCAACGCCAATTGCAGCCACGTTCAACTTGGCGAACTCTTTAACACCAGCCACGCTCTGAAATCCAGCCGGTAATTAATCATACGCATTGCAACAGCTCATTAATTACCTGTCCGGTCGCGTTGAACATGAGCGCATCATTGGCGATCTGCCGGACATCGACGCCATTCATCAGCTTACCGCTGGTCGCACTTTCGGCGTAGATGTGATTGAAGCTGACCTGCATGTGCAATAACATTCGAGTAAAATTAATCGTCCGTCTGGTGGCGGACTCTATGAATGGTTGAGCCGGCCGAAAAACACTCACCGGTGCGAGAATGATGTTGTTGTCGCTGAGCGAATGCACTGCATTGTTGACGATCTGCATCAGCTGATTGTCCTTGGGCACGATCGCAAGATTGCGAACTCGAAGCGATTGCCATGAGCGTTTCGGCGCGTTGTGAATTGTAGTCACGGCCGCGTTGATATCGCATGTGGTGAGGTTCGCGAAGAGGGATCTCTCGAGGTTCGCGTTGGTTAGGTGCACGGGGTGTTCGAGTTTCAAGAGCTGGGGCTTCGATTTTGAGACGTCGATCAAGTGCTTGGTGCGCACGTTGTTGATTTGCGGAGTGAAGACGTTTGCTGTAAGATTAGAATCATTGGAAGTCATCATCGAGGAGGTCAGACTTGGTGGATCACTCACGTGCATTGAGTATGTTGAAGGTATGTCTTGCGGTGATATTTTGGGGCCATACTCGGTAATACAACCGGTCCAAAAGGTCGCTGAAGTCGACGTCGTTTATACGTCCGACCAGAAGCTCTTTGACGTGGACTTTACCCTCGAAGTACAAATCGGATGGGATGAAGTTGTTGCGTTTATCCATCTACAATTTCGTTCATTTAATGAAGGTTCCATAAAATTTTGGGTCTTACTTTGCTGATAATTTCGAGCATGTTGATGTCATTTATCATTTGGACATTTCTAATTTGATTCATCGTTGCATTTCCTCGGATTTCCAGTCGGTTTAGGAAAGTCAACTTCCCAATTTGATCCAGTTCATCGACATAATCATTGAAGGTTTTGTTGTTTATTGTCTTCGTCCGCAGATTGAACACTGAAATTGAAACCCATCAATGTTGATAGACATTTATTGTTTGGCAATACCAACCGGTAACATTGGAAAAGTCCACATTGCCCAAATGCGCCGGTTGATCAACAAAGACAGTTCGTTTTTCCAATTCTTCCATGGAAATCCCATTAATGCGCGTCATCAATAAATTACGAACATCAGCACTCTGCACCGTCAAATTTCGAATGCTTTTAGCACCTGAAAAAACGCCCTCAACTAATGCTCTTCTCTTGTCTCTACCGTAGCACTTACCAATTAGACTGCCGGTGCTCTTCGTAGCCAGCTGATTGATTTGCACGCCATTTACGTCGTCGGCTTTGAGATCCTCGACGGCGAGCTGGCCATCGAAACGCTTCGCCCCGTGCAGAACGAATCTGCCGACGGAACAATGAGATCGAATTCGACGGGATTGTGCACATGGTGATCGACTTACGTGCCATTAAGCTTGACGGCCTCGGAATTCAATCGACGCACATCGGGCTGATGCCGTCTGCCGGCATCGACGCGCACGTTGCCCACAATGGTGACATTTTCGAATTCGTACGTGGTGGTGGACGTGGAGCTGGTCAGGGCGTTGTTAACCATGTACTCGTCGATGGGGATGTCGTTGAGGAGGCGGGCGTTCAGATGCGGCGTGCTGATCCCATTACGCGCTTCGAAATGAACGGGTATTTCCTGCGAATGTGTATCATTATATCGTATATTCATTGCATTGTTTGCAGGCATCGTCATCAACGTGGTGGTAAAATTCAACGAGGTGTCGTTATACCTGATTTGTCGTTTTGAGCCAGTAGTTATCGAAATACGCGCGATTGAATTCGTTGCCGCCGATGAAGAGCCTGGTGGCGTCCTCCACGTGGAGGTCCCGCACGTGCAGGTCTCCATGGATGGTCACCTTGCTGTAGATTTGTAAGGAATCACGATTTTCGGCGTCTACGATGTGGTGTTGTTTGAAGAACTCCTCCGTCGTGGAGTTAACCTCCAAATCCCCCGTGATCTCCAGGTCTTCCATAGATACGGGACCTTCAGGTATTCATTTTTGTTTATAACACTATGGTTGACTTTATGTTTGGTCATACCTGAAATGAGTGTTGTCTGTCCTTCGTTGAACGTGGCAACATCTTCAGGGAACACCAGATTGTTAATCGTCACCGCGTCGAGGTTATCCGCGGTGGCCCGCAGGAAATGCACATGCGACGACACCGTCTGCGGGGTGGACGTCGTCAGCAGCTCGGAGACGTTGACGCCTCCGACGAGTTGTGCCTGGAGGAACTCTGCCTTGAGACGCGCCAGCGTCAAATCCCCCACGAGCGTCTGATTACGTCCGATGCGGAACACGCTCTCGCTGAACTCCCTCCAGCTCACGCCGTTGATGGTCTCCACGTCGAGATTTCGCACCTGGACGACCGGTTGGAACTCGTATTTGTGCGTCTGCGGATCGGCGAACAATTTCACCGTCTCCGTAGTGTTCCTCTGCAATGCGAAACAACAATAATGATATATTACGGATCGTTTCGACCTGGGGGAGTTGCATACGTCGTTGAGCGTGATGGTATGGAGGTCATCAACGTTGACGTTATTGAAACTTTTATTCCCCGTGATGCGGCTGGGCGAATTGCGCACGTAGACCGATCGCATCGGGACGTCGTTAATTTGGGGTGCGAATATGTTGAACGCTTGGAGGCGGCCGGCGGTCGTAACGCCGACTAATGTCTGATTCCCACCGGCCACGACCATATCTACAACCATGCACACATTATTAATAATGGCTATCAAAACGATCGCGCATTTTTCATGCGAAATGGGGCGAGCATTAACTGAATGGGTAATCAAAAATATACCTTGGAACAGGTCCGTATTTGGTGCATTGACATGGCCCACTTTTAGATGGGCTATGTGCATGGGCGTTGTGATCACTTGGTCCGAAGTTATGGACAACCAATTTGATGGATTCCATGGGACACTATTGAGTTTTGGTGTTCTTATGCGTTGGGCTTGGAGGTTTTCGGCGAGCAGCGCCCCTTGGACGAGAAGTTTCCCACCTAGGGTGACTACATTATCCTGGAGGAGTCCCTCAAGTTGAGACCGCACTTCAGCTGAGGTATTTTCCAAGTCTTCGAGTTCTCTCGCGATTCTATTATACTAATTTTATGATTAGATTTATCACTTCATTGTAAATTTTTGGTCTTACGTCATCTTCCAAATCTTCCAACAGAATTTCTTCTATTTCAGATTGTCTGAGGAGTGATTGAGTCTGAGATGCGGCCTCCAAGGGTGCCTCCGCGATGATCTTTTCGCTCATCTTCGAGGGGCTTCCGAACACCACGTCTTCAGCACCTTCAAGCATATCTTCAAGTTCGTCCATGCAGTTGACAACCTCATCTCCTTGCCGAGTGCTCCTGACTACAAATACAATAACCTGTATCTTGGGAACCATCAACACGACTTCAGGATGAAATCGGAAAGGTCAGTATTGGATAAAAATTGCTTACCAAGTTCCAATTTGTTCAGGGTCATTGGAATGATGACAAATTTGAGATCATTTTTAGCCGACGTTGCCAAAATGAAGATGACCTTCTCTCCGTTATAATCAGCGATCTGCATATCGATGATTTTCGTATACCGATTGCGAAACTCGCGCGAATTGATATGCTGAATCGTCTCGGAAATCGTCGTGAAGACGCGGATGGAATCCTTCGTTGCAGCCGCGATCAACGGGACATCATCTTCATAGTGCGCTAGGAAGACTTGCTGCACGTGCGGCTCGGCAGCGAATTGATGCTGCACGATGAACTCGTCCTCCATCCAGCGGTACAACGTGGACACTTCATCATCGTTGAAGACAATGAGGTAATCATCCCCGCCGCGATTGAAATTTAGAATATGCGTTGATTGAATATCGTCTAAAATTTGGATTTTATTCAGGCGCTGTCCCCGATACTCGTAGACGTATGAATTCGACGATTCGAGGGCGTTATCCCGGAGGATGACGATGATCTCCACGTCGCCGTAGGTGAAATGCGACACGCTGATGGCGCCGTTGACGTATGCTTTCTCCACGTCGTCGAAATGGCTCTCCATCCATTTGTAGACGCTGCAAAACATTCCAGGTTTGTATCATACGTTTTTTTGGTTTTTAATTGTACGTACACGATGGGGGCCATTGCGACGCCCATTGCGCTCGTGACGATCAGGTGCAGGCGGCCATCGTTGACGAAGAAGCTCGCATCGGTAAGCGCGTTCAGCTTCTTGATGCGCTGGATCGGCTCGCGCGGCTCCAGCCGGTTGTTGATGAAGCGATAGACGTGCGAGTCTGAATCATCTTCGAAGCAGACGAACATGTAACCGATGCCGTGGTAGTTCATCGACTGCAAAAGCTCACGAGATTACACATGCGTCAAATATTTCTCGGATGCAAGATGCATTTGATTACAATGCTACCCGAGTACGGTCATTAAAATCGTACGATTTCTTATGTTCGTGGTGAGTCACGTGCTCAGGTGAGCAGAAAAGTCAAGCTGCTGAATCACATGTAACGGTTTTCGACCAGTTCTTCTTTCGTTAAAGAAAATTCAAATGAATAATTGTTCAAAACTCACCTTTATAAACGCAATCTTCTTTTGGGACATTTCCGGAAACTGTCGCAATGAATCCAAAACATATTTGTTCCCTTCGGCAACGATGTAGTACAATTCATTTTCGGATAGTAGATAATTTCTGGCAAATAGGGAAAACGTGTGCGCTTCGGATTTGTCCTGCAATGTGACGACCCGCGAGTCCCCGAAATCAAGCATTTTCCCTTCATCACGTTCTGTCGGAAATGAAACACATTGCAAATTTGTTTTATTTTCTGGCGATTAATTTACAAACCATCGGCATTTCTTTGGAATCGTGCAAATTCCGCGCTCACAAAACGCCTGCGATCTGCGAGATAGTTTCGTATGACACAACCACGTGCTGCATTAAAATATAAGTACTGAAAATTTGCACAAATCTATTAATTAAGTATTTGACTTCCATTGGATTTGGTGGGTGATTACCAATAGGAAAATTGTAAAATAGAACTGCATGGTGATTAATGACGACGTTGTTGGTGAAAGACATTAATTCGCGGTGGCCGACGACGTGCAACTGATTAGAAATTCGCGAGAGTTTGAATTTCACATGGTTTATCAATCAAAAATTTCGAGAATTGTTCTTGCTGCGATGAAATTGAATTTTTACGATATGCGATACAAAATTCTTGAGAAATATTCTAATAATAGTTGTAATTTTATGGATAATTTTATGTCAAAAATTGCCAATTAATTTAATTTTTTTAGGAAATTTATAGATATAACTTTGAAGCATTCAGCGATGGATACTGAACCGAAAATGTTTAGAGTAGTTTTTTAACTCCGCTATACCCGTCCCAAGCCGGGGGCCTTATCATTCAAGTGATAAGGAAGGAGGAGGGATCGAGGAGTAACACCTCGTTAAAAAACCAGGGTTCAACTGGCTCCGGTTGATAGCACTCTGTAAGGGCTCCTGGTCCAGGGTTACAGGACTTAAACAACCAGCGGCTGTTACCAAACGGTCAATGTAAGTTATGATTATTGGTGTCACATAACACGTGACTAACAATGTTGTATTTTTACAGTTAGACAATGCAGTCTTGGAAGCTACATCAATTGCCAATTGCCATCTCCAGCTGTTTTCTAACAGCAAATGTAAGTCCTAACATTTCGTTGCTATTTTCTTGTTAATTAATGCAATCTGATTATGCAGGTATGGCAAATTAGTTGATCATCAACTCCAAGAAGACCCGAATGCAGTCCAGAGTGAGGGCGTCCAGGTTCCAGTAGCACGGCGTTGCTACCACCATATCTTCATGCAAATCACAAGGTATGCACTCATTTGATGTAATGCATTGTAACAATACTGATATTTATCATTATTTTCAGATATCTTCCCAGTTGTGATTTGCTGTTTGTGGTGCAGGTTTGAGATTAGGTGTTTCAAAAAATTTTGAACACCTAGTCATTTATTTTTATTTACTACTTTCTTTTTGCTTATTAGGGAAAACAGTAGGATTAAAAGCTAGATTTTGATTGGGGATTTAATTAGATTCAAATGGATATTGATAATTTCAAAACTTGGGGAGTCATTTTAAAATTTCAATATCTTCTTTGCTTTTCTTAATATGTAACACATGTAAGAAAAAGACTCATCTCTTTTGCTTGTTTCAGATACCATTAGGGCGGTTTCGCGAATCGTTTCGAATATCGCGCGCGATTTGCTTGATGATTTTCGGCCGGTAGAAATCATCATTAACCATTAGTTTATCGCACCTGGAGAGGTGACGAAATACTCTGCGAGTTCGTGAACGCGTTGGCATCTTCAATGCATGCACATTTGTAAATACAATTGTACTATAAGTAGAGTCATCTCAGCCGTTCCTGTTGGCGCTCTAATAGGACTGAAATTCGGGAACGCGTACGCGATTTGCTCGCGACAAAAAACCCGGATAGCTATTCAATTTCGTAAGAGGATAGTGCGATTATATCCCTTACATTTGCAGATAGGGCAGTCCGCAATCCGAACAAGTAGTATAAGTATCCGAAACAGTATCGTTAAACAATAATTCGAGTGCGGGCGCGATAATTAACATTGACTGCAAAAAGT